>VYYJ01000375.1:0-64517 GCA_021029165.1 Cyphoderus albinus | reverse complement strand
TCTTTTCCGTGTGTAAGCACGTGTATATCTACTATTAATAGGCAGGGTGGCTATACATGAAATGATTGCAAAATTGCCTGGAATTGTCTTGAAATATTCCGCAAGAAAAGAGGCAACGGTTTTATAAAAATCTATACAAAGTCCGATGTAGTGGAACGGTATGGCTGTAAATTATATGCATACAAATATTAGTTCTAAGTAGTTGAATGGAGAATATCTGTAAAGATGACAAGTTCCTGCTGGTCGCGTTTCTCTAATATTCATAGGAGAGATCGATCTGGAGAATTTAAGTCCCAAAAGACTTTAGCCAGCAGAAGAGAGAGAAGACACAAGACAGCTTTTCTCCTACCAATCTTTTACCATCAGTTACCCATGTCTCTTCTGATTCCACTCGTCTCCACTCACTTCAAAAAGTGGGATGTAGAAGCTTGGAAATAATAATCATCTTCGTCTTCAGTCTCATATGCGTCATTCTACGACGAGATTCTTCAAGAAATTACCTTTGGCTTGCAAAAGCTTTCACTCGTGCGTGCGTTTACTTTGGTACTTACGCGGGTATTTTCTATTTTCTTGGTTGTGTGTCTTGGTTTTCCTTGTCTTGCCTTGAGTGGAGATCGTGAATGAATGATCTCAACTACTAAGACAAGACTAAGGCATAATTTTTGCTCTCTCTCTCTCAAATCTCAACACAACATTCCATAAGTTTCTTTTTCTAAAAATAAGTCGACGAAAAGGGAACAAACATTCCCGAAAGTAAATTCTAAGCTATATACACTGCCGGCCAGGTTTATTTGGTTCGTTCTTACTATTTTCTTTCTGGAAAAGATGTTCTCCATATTTCTCCTATCAATTTCATCGTCATCACCATGATCCTTGTTACGCTACTTCATTCCGTCATCATTTTCTATTTCCTTGTTCTTTCTTTTGGCGTAGATTCTGCAGATCTCAGCTTTTCCCACTACTTTTTATGCATAACTACTGAAAAGAAGTTGCGGATTAACATGAGCAGTTTTTCTCTTCACGTAATCCCGACCAATTTATGTATGATGACAATGTGTAACTATGTACGTATTTACTTTTCCTTGTGTTTCTGTGTGAATGTGTGCTTTCGTGTGTATTAGCCGTGAGCACCTCATTTAGAAAATGGAGCGTTTATGTAACACGGCGTTATGTTGGTGTTTGTCGTTTGTTCATCTCTCAAGTCTCAATTTTCCTCTGCTTCCTTTCCTTTTCCAGCCTAATAGACCTCCATTTCAGCGTTGCTCTCGAGTTTGGATATAATATTTTTGCAGCACAGATTGAACATGTTTATTATAAGCGTGAAGCTATGTATCTCTGCTTTTAGAAGCTAGAAAAGAGCCAATACGCAAATTTCATGGTTTCCCGGAGTGCCGTAAACTGCGACGGGTTTTTAAGCAAAGCGACGATTTCCTCGCATCAACGGAATTCATAAGAATTTTCCCTTTCCCTTCCACTAGAAAACACCGAAAAGGTTAACAGATAAAAGAGCCGAGCTGAAGTGAGCTGAGCGAACTGAAAATGGCAAGTTGCCACTGTTTTCGTTGTCGTTGTCGTAGATGGATGCAAAGTAGTTCATTTCTCCGTGCTCATCTAAATTATCCATCAGCAGTTCCTTTTCTCTTTGCCCAGAAACTTCCCACTTCGGAATTTGGAAAGCTGTTTAGTTTCTCTGTCTCATGAAACGAAAACTGATCAAAGCTTTTACGTAGAGCGGAAAGAAGAGAAGGCAAGAGCCTTGAAAGTGGATCGAGATGGAGAACATGAAACAATTTAACAGTGGCCGAACTCCGGTGCTCATAATTTTTCCTTCCACTCACTCCACTAACCTAAGTATTTACATCTGCTAAACATTTATGTATTCATTTTCCAAAGTGAATGCAGGAGAACAACGGCGCACAACGTAACGGAGTATTCACAACTGCTCCATAAAAAAACTAACGTAACCTTTCTTTCTTGTCGCAACTTTTACTATCCTTTTTCCATCTTTTTTTCTTCCTCTCCTGTTCCAAGAAAATGGCTTGAATCTTTTAAACACAGGCAAATGAAATGACATGAATGCATTTAGTCAACAGCGCTTGACTACATTTTTTCTCGTGGTAAAAGTAAAAACAACTCCTTGGGCTGGTTGACTACTGCTGGCTTGCTGGTTGGCTTCCACTCAAAATAAGTAGAAAAAAAAGAAAAGACTCGTCTCGAACGAACCATACCATTTTTAAAAACCATGCATTCACCATTTTTATTATTAAAGTATCAGAAAAAGGATAGAATGAATGAGGAGAGAAAGCAGAGAAAAAAAGCAGAAGCTCTCCCGTTGACTTTCTCCACGCCTCCTGCTACCGCTTTGCACATCATGCCAAAAAAATATTGAGAGAGCCAGCTGAAGCCAAATCTTTCCTGTCTGCGAGAGTGGAGGCAGGAGCCCACGAGCAAGATTCTCTAACTCTATTACCTCGTGCTTCACTCACTCACTCACTCAGGATACTTTTCTCTTCTGCCTCTACTTACCACTACGTTCATACTTATAGATTTCAAGGCAAAAACTTTCCCCTTTTTTCGTATGCAAGCAAACCCTTACGGGCGGGTGGCATGTAGATAGAGGATAGGCATGCTTTGTACATGCATAATGTAAACTTAAAAAAGCTCCGAAGTGAAGATATCCATTTCCTGCTGTGTGACTTGCAAGGACAATTTTCCTAATTCTAAATAAATACGTGCGTGCCTAACCTGTCTATAGATTTTTTCCGATACGCTTTCTCAACTCCCTCAGAGGCTTTATTTGACTGAAGAAGCGATGAATGTAGGAACTATCTATCTTTGGCTCTATTTACAATTTACAGGCAGTCAAGTTAAATTCAACTTCAACTCCTGTTGCCTTTCCTCTCTCCACTTTGTCTCTCTGTCTCTGTCGTCGTAGGAGCATGTAATGTGTCCGGACAAGTCAAGAGTGGCATTTTCTGGTGACAGCGGCAGAGTAGTGGTCTGGAACACGTAGCACTGAACACTATCGGGAAAAAATAAAAGAGTTAGAGAATCAAGTAGAGTTTGTCAATTTACCAAGTTGCAAACTTTCTGCGGGTCCTGATGGGAAATGCTTTCAATATGAGCTGAGTTTGAGCTTTATTGGACGAGATGGGTGGTGTTTGGCAACCGAGAAGTCTGAAAGGTTCCGACCGAGATTCCAATTCCATGACCTAAATGAACACACGACGACTAAGTGCAAAACAAAAAGCCGCCTCCCGCTACTGCACAACAGCCTCGCTCGCTTAAACCTTTTTTCTTCACTTTGTGAATATGCAGTTAGCGAGAGTCTGAAGTGGAGTGAGTGGAATGGAGCGAGTGTGTCCGCTATAACACAATCTAATATTATTAGCTAACTATTTGGTAGCAAAGTGTATCACCATTGCCATCATCATCGTCGTCGTAATCATCAAATAGTACAGGATTTCACATTCACATTCCCTTTTTCACACTTTACTACTTACTTTCCCATATTCGACTATTGGAACAGTAACTATTTCAGAGTGGAGCAAGCAGTGAATAAATGAGTAGCTAGCATTCTCTAGTAGTCCTAACTAATGTCTTCTCCAGTGACTCCACATAGCGAAACGAGCCATTTCCCAATTCTTCCCTTCCTGTAACTGGCAGTTGGGAAAAACTGTGTGTGAGTGAAGTGAGGGAGTGAGAGAGAAAAAGATCTGCTGTGTTGCTATTACAATTCCTGCTTGCTGCTGGTAGATGTTAGGCAGATGGAAAGGGAAGGACGGCGAGAGAAGGGTTGCGTAAAAAACTTGTGTTAGGATTTGCGGTCAATGCGGAGCTTCTCAGCATGACATTTTGATGATGCTGGTTGGTGAGGGATAGGGAAAATTTTGATTACTCGCTTCATGTATGTATCAAGATGGAGATTTACGTTTAATATTAAATTAACCCAAGTGAGTACTTTCGAGCCTTGTATTTATTTGTTCGGAAACAGACATCTGCCACTTGCACGCGTCGAGTATTTTCAGAGTAGCTTGTAGCTGTGAAGTGATCACGGTTCATGGCTCATTATTTTATCGAATGTTTCATACTTTTGGTAATTTTCCATAAAAAACTAAAAATAATATAAGTAAGTATCAGTTTATTTTTGGATTTCAAAAAATAAGAGTTGCCACAATGACTACCATAATCATAATATTTTTTTATTTAACGTGCGACTGTAGTTAAAATCTATTTGAGTATTTTCGCATCTCCCCACTCCCTCTGGCTGAAAGTGAGACGAGTAAAGTGAGATCATGGGTCCAGCAATAATGACAATCACAGCACGTAACCAACCAAATTTCTTGTAGAAGAAGGTACTCAAGTAATTTATGGCACTCCACACTCCTTCACTGTCTCAGCAATTTTCTTAAAGATAAACCATCTTTACTGACCGTGCCACCAGCCTACTGCAATTTCATTTCTTTTTCCATGCACCATTCTTTTATTGTGTTTGTTGCTCATGAGCTCTCACGCACTCTCATCACCATACCGCGCTCTACCCTCAAAAGAATATTATGCAAGTAATATGCAGTAGCTTGTCGGTCGATCTAACAAAATTTTCTTGTTCCACACCGGCTCCACAGTCCGTCTTCACATATTAATGAAACAGTCTTTCTACTTGCACTTCAAATTGCGAAAGGAAAGCCACCCAAAAGCTTGAGTAGTTTTTTTGCTGTGTGGATTCACAAATCAAACCGGCAAGCAAGTGCAACAGCCACTTGTTTGGTGGAAAACAAATGTCATGAAAAAAAACAAGGGGAAGGCTGATGTGAGTATCAGTCTTTGGAATGAAATATTTATTTATAAGATAGTACTTTATTACCCGGCATGATGCGATATGATATGGTATCATGGCTGGATATTCATTTCATTTTTCTCTAAGGCATATAAATTCAGAATGGGGCAAAGACTCGGCACGGACTCTCTTTACCACCAAAAAGTCGCGAAGACAAAAAGTTGTAAATAAAGGAATCTTTTATTCTGTCCCAGCCGCCCATTAATATTGGCAATGGAGTGTCGGTCGGTTTCTCTTGTAAGTAAGTAAATAGCAAGTAAAACAGAGAAGGCTTTGCTCAGAGCTCACCTTTTTTTCTTTCCTTCAACTTCTCTCACACATCAGATGAGATTATTGAGAAGAGATTGCGAGAGAAGTAATAGCATGGAGCAAAGATGAAGATCGTAAGAGACGGTAAGAGAAACGAACGGAGCCTTCGGTTTCATTGCTTTGGCTTTGCTTACCTACTCGTGAAAGCCTACGGAGAGGAAAAGGGGAAACTCCTCATCGTAATTGTGATCACGTTGGTCGTGGATTCCCACTGGGCTCAAGAAGTAAATGTGGAGGAAAGGTACACACATCGTCTTCCTTAACCAAAGCAGAGCGCAAAGTAAAATCAAGCCGGAACCTTTTACTCTTGTGTGTATCCACTTTTCAGCCGCTTCTCCTCTACAACCACTCATGATGTCGGATGGATGGAACTAAACAACGTACACCCATAAATCCCAAGAACCTTGTTGTGTGTAGTTGTGGCTGTGGCTTTGGTAGCAACACAGAATATGAATACAGGTACTACACTGGGAATCTACACAAATCTTGCAAAAAAACTCAATCTCTTCTGTAACTGAAGGTTCAACATTCAACACTGACATGGAAAACTCAACACCATTCTTACGTAGGAGACAGTGAATAAAGCGACTAAGCATTCGCGAGTACTAAAGCAAGACGGTGTGTTTCTGAGCGTGAGCTGGACGACAAGAGAGCAGAACACAACACGACAACACATCAAGAGAAAGAGAAACAAAGCAGACCACTCAGAATGGATGGATGAGTGAGGATGAGAAGGACCTGTTTTTCCCCATTCCTTCAGTTGCAGCATAAAGTATCCTCAAGAGTCATTCATTTATTTATGGCAAATTGTGCGAGATAACTCAGCCTTCCTCCTTCTGCCTCTGCCTCTCTTTCCATTTCTCCCTTTCTGCATCCTCGTGACTCCTGAGAGTGAGCCTGCCGGAGAATGAGAAATGAAGTGAGTTCTCCAAACACAATATTGTAAAATCTGCGTGAGACTCCTTGCGATTATTCCTTTCTATTCTAGAATCATATTTACCATACTTGACAGAATCATGATTATGATCCGAGGGAGTCGAGTACCTTTAAGTAATACTGCATGAGCTCTGCTGCAACGGATGTATGCGTTTGTTGTGGTTGTTACCTTTGAATTAGTGGAATGGAAGTGGGAATAGTCATGATTACGATCAGGCTCATGATGATCATGTTGATGACCATGCAGCATGCTTCCACCATAACTTTTATTGGGAATCACAAAGTGTCAAAAAAGATTTTCAAAAAAAATTACTTCAGGAAAAAAATTCAAATGCTTTATGAACCTGCATGCACACATGCATTTCTCCTACTGTTTAATAAACGATTATTATTATCGTAGCGAAACATATGCAAACACGTATCGTATCATCGTATCGTCCCATCGTCGTCATCATAAGCCCATAACAATAACCATAATAATTACAAAGCCTGTTCGGTTGGTTTCTTACGAGGAGTTTTACTAAAAGGAGAAAAATTAGCTATCAGATAATCCACTGCGACGGGGAAAGCGAAAAGCGACTACCGGGCTACAAACAATAAATTGTTTCACAACGGCAGCAGCAAACTTCAGAAGGAGGAGTAGCAACAGGAAATTATCGTTGATAGGAAATTTATGCAGTAGATGCGAAGTGAATTAAACGAGGCGAAGGGGAAGACCCATCAGCCATCACATCATTCAAAATATATTTCCACTGAAACAACACAAATCAGCAGCATTACATTCGAGATTTTTTATTTTCCATTCTTCTATTGTTTTACTTTGTTGTATTATTACAATTACAATTTCTACTGAATCAAATGAAATGCTGCTCATTTGCTTAAAACATCCTGATGATCATTTTAGTGCCCTACCTTGTCTGTCAGTTTGTCTGTTCACAAAAATGTTCTCATGTGATTTGCCCATTACAATTTATTAAACGGTTATTGATGATGGTAATACAAGCAGAAGCAGAGTGGATGGATTCAAAACAGAATATTGATTGTAGATAGCATGCTACTGCTACTGCAATTCACATTCACAATCACAAACATTTACTCACAGAGGGACTCGCATTCATAATGCATTCTTTATAGAGCTTTGTCTCTGCACTTTTACCGGGCAAAGGATTATTGACTAGGAAGGGACCACCTGAGTTGAGTTGGAAAGGAGGGTTCCGTTCAGAGTGTTTTCGGGCTTGTATTCAGTTATTGTTATTAAATATGGATCAGGTGAAGGTGCGCCGTTGAAGATAACATGACGGGAGAAAATTAATAAGAGTTTTATGCTGTTTTATGAGGGTGCAACAAACTTGCCGAGAAACATGTTGGAGAACATTGGATTGGGATTGGAGACGATATGGAGGCTCTTACTTACTTTAGTGTCGCCATTTGCTGTTAACTTAGTAGCAGGGCCGGATGCCCAAAGCTGGAGTAATCCCACTCGCGTGGAAATAACAATGGTAAATAACTGGAGTAATATCGGATCATATAAGCAATTTTCATCTGTCGTGTCGTGTCGTGTGTGCAGCTCCAGCTTGAGAGAGAAGCTCACTCACTCTATTTATTTCGGGGGATTAAAAAGATTAGTGCCAAGTGAGTGGTAGAAGTTGTCAATTTATCTTGGGCCATATTAGAGGGGAATAAAAGGAGCACAACGACAACAGCGTGGCAGTAGCCAGACAGACATATTCGTCGTGGGACACCATTCAAAATGAAATTCAAAGCAGAGCTGAAACACTTTGCCTCCGCACACAGTCTCAGTTTGTTATGTACATAAATTGTATTAATGAAACGATAGACCCAGATAGATAAACATGAGTAAAATATCCTGCTAATATTGCGATTGCTGTAAAGCAAAAGCGCTACCACCACCGACGCCGTCACCAAAAGCGCTCAAAAACTTATTTTGTTTTCTTTGGGAAAAGTCCAATTGGCCGTTGCGAAAGGAAAGAGGGAAAAACCTTTTTCTAATTCCATTCCCACAATATGTATAATATTTAACTTGCAAGCAACTTTTTTGTCCGCTCGTCTCGCTGCTGTAACTGTAGCTGTAACTCTAACTGCTGGATAAAATGGGAGGAAGGGCGGAATACATTTACAACGGCTATCGTTTCACATTCACAACCACCAGGGAATTTCATTTTCTCCTCTCCGCTCTTCTCATTCTTCCGCACCGGTATTTCGCCTGGTATGGTTAGAGTGCGCACAGGAGAAATGAAAATCTTGGCTGTTATTGTTATTGAAAGTATTATGAGATAAGGAAAGGGGGAAAAGAGGACGCACCGTGGCGTTGAGCCTTACTCGTACTGCCATTGCTGCTGCTGGGTGATAGTGGTGCGCTCGGAATTGTTCATAAACTGACAAATAGACTACAGGTGATATTAAGCGTTTCCTCGTTAAATTTTACTTACTTTCTCCTCTTTCCCGGTTAATTTTGCAACGTGTCTCGAATTCACAATGAAATAAATTCATTATCGGAGAAGCAAGAAAAAACTCCATTGCATGCCATTTCCATTTTGCTCAGAATTAAATCCGGAACGAATTGGGTAATGCGATGCATGCGATGTAGTAAAGAATGAAATGGAGATTGAAGATGGAAAGTTTTTTTGTTGTAGGAGTTCGAGTCTAGTGCGCTGGGTTGCTTACTTAGTTTTCATTTTCGTAGCGAAACATTATCCTCATCCGTCTCGCTTCTCTTGGCCTGTCCCATCCTGAACAAATTCTAGCAGAAGATAACAACATAGGTAGTAAGTAAGGCAAGCAGAAGAGAGTAAACAAAGGAATAAAATGCATAAGGTTTTCTCTCCATTTATTATAATGCCCAAAGTAGTCGTCAACATTAAACCGTTCGTTTCTTTTTCTTCTTCACTTTACTTTCACTATGACAGAACTACGACGACAAAACTGTATTACAATGCTTCTCTGCTCCATTCTCTTTCCTCTGATGTTATGAGATGAGGCAAGACAAGACACAAATTGGAATTACTCTCTCCAAATGTGCGAGAATGGAGATGGAGACTGAAAGAAAGGGGCGCGGTAAGGTAAGATTGCTCTTTCAGTGTGGTGGTCTTTGGTCGTTTGTCGTTCCCGTTGCTACATTGCTACTTTGCTACTACTACATTGCTCCCGGTAGTTTTCCCTGCTACTCAAATCCTATCAGAATCCAGCACGTCAACAGAAACAAAGAAAGGCAAAGTCTACCCGCTACGGGAAAGTGGAAAGAGACCAACTCAGATTTGAACAATCAAAGGTACAATTTCGTCTGCGGAATTAATGCCCCGGGAAAAGACAATCATTTTCCTTTTGAGCTAGTCAATAAGAATATTAGAATTAGAATTAATATACTATGGATGTCCTAGTCTGTGAGACAACTCAGTCTATCTAAAATGACAATGGTAGTGGCTCAAGCAAAAAGGTGCATATGTGCATTACACACATCCAGTAAAATCCCATTTTTGGAACTAACTACCTAGAAAATATTAGGCAAGAGAATATAACCGAAAACAAGTCAACTCAAGTCACGACTACGCTCTCATCACTGATCAGTGATGTGACCCATGTAATGAGACAGAGAACAGAGCGGTCTGGGAAAGAAAGACATTCTCCAGTCAGACCGTCCAGCTCAATTCTTCTCATCTCTCTAGCCAATTCCTACATTTTTCTTGACATTCTCAAAATGCTCCGTCCTTTCTTGGAATGCCAAAGATGCTCCTTGGTTCCAGTGGCTTAAAGTATGCATGAGCAACATAGTTCCACCAGTTCCAACCAAGGAGCCGCAACTCTATTTAACTTCCCTATGGCCAAATCAAAAGAATGGAAGTATATTCATACGCTCACATTAAACAAAGCTTTATTATGAAAAAATTGGCTGGCTTTGGCTTCTCTGATGCATGCTTATCATGTGAGTCAATGAGTCAGCGCCATGTTACACTCACCCACCACACCAGTCTAAACGAGCAAAACGAAAGGAAACACATTGATCAGTGGGGAAGTGAGTGAGTCTATTGGCTTCTTCACTAAAGTCAACATGTGATACAGAGCATGGTTCGAATGAATGAGACAAGGAAGGAGAAAATCGAGGCACGGAAGAAAAAGATGAGGAGAGCGAGTCGGTCGGTCGCGAAAAAAAGCAAGGCTTCATCTTCCTTCCAAGCGAAGAGAGCAGCTCACATTATCCTGGTCGTGACTCCCTTTCCCTGTCTACTTGACTCTGACTCTCTTTCTCTGGGCAAAACTGAATGTGTGTTCAGTTTGCTGCCGTGTTTCGCCTGAAAACATTACCATTGCTTTTATACTCGCCTCTTCCTTGCTTGATAGTTTCCAGCTGCTCGTTTCAGACAAAGCTGAGGAGAGAGAACAGTGAAAAGGAAGGAAGGGACGTAATTATGCCAGTTATCCGGAATCCCGAGAGAGACCATAGTCAACGCTTAGGTCATCCCGTCTAATGGTTTCATTTCTTTCGCCCATTTCCATCCATATAAAAAACGGACTGGAGACCAAATCTATGTACACACTCTGTTTCCTTATATATGCTCCACACGCTTTCTCTTTTCATTTTACTGCCTTCTCCTCATCTTTGCGAGCACTGCTCTTTTTATCATTGAATCAATGTACAACTTCGCTAAGCTTGCATATGACACTGGTTTAATGAAACGACGACAGTAAACTGTTTCACTCACTCACTTCCCTGATATATTCAATACTTTTTACTTCCCCCGCTACTTAAAGGAAAGGAGAGAGACAAACTATCACTTCCTATCACTCTTTCCTTCCACCGAATTCTGGATTTTTTCTTCTCAAACAAAATGGGACCATGACATGAAACTCCTGCAACAGTGAACAGCAAATACGTGTCCTTTAAAAATGAGCATGTGACAGCAAGCAGTGGTAAGGAGAAACGGAGCAGCATAATAATAGCCGTTAATACTTCCACGCATTGTCTCCCTGTTGCCATTTGCCGTTTATTTTTATCCCGACGAAACAAAACGCAAGAAAGATATTTCTGTTTCACTCGTCTCAGATTCGCATGCATTTTCTTACTTCATACTTTTACAGATTTGTTCTTCTGTATAAATATGTACCAGTAAAAACCTGGAATGTCAATGAGTGTCCAACGAACCGCTCCATTACGTTAGGTACCATGTAATGTTATGTTGTTACTTTCTGAGCTTTAGCTTTTTATTTTTGGAAGTGGCAGAGAGCGCAGTGGAGGCACACGAGACGGCAAGAAAAGTCCGTGGCTATTACATTATACTACTCGTTTGTCCTCATGTTGAAGCCATTGTTACTACGATTATTGCACCGTGCACTAATGCTTGTGTCCCCACACTTTGAAATTCACAACAGTCATGGCATGAAACACGTTATGTGTTGTTGTGACAATAAGTAAAAGCAATTTCATTCTATGATTGTGTTGGTTGCGTTTAGACGGTTGGTTGTGTCTCTCCACTATTTAGGAAACAACGGAATGGCTCCTTTTACAACAACCGAACATTACTTTTTAAAGGTGGTCAGGCAAATGGAGGGAGAGGAAGCTGAGTTGAGAACATGAGAATTGACTCACGTGCACAATATGGTGGCTTCCTGCACGCTTCGCTGCCAATGCAGGACAAAAAGGCGAAATTAAGGAACAGGGAAAATGAAATAATGTACGCTAAGAGTGTATAGAGAGACAGAGTATTGCTCTGGGAGTTGGACGTGGAACGCTCCAAGAAAGTTACTTTAGGATTATTAACTCAAACGGGGAACGAGATGAGATAAGATGAGACGCGACGGACAAAAACGGTTTTTCTTGGCGAAGTCATGTTATTTCAATGAAGTCTCTTCAACTCAACTCTGTTGCGCAATAACTTGTTACTGTTATTTCTCAGAGTGCAGAGAAGGAAAAGTTTGATAAAAGTTTTTCGGCTGACGAAAGCGCTTACTTAATTTGAAACGTACGCGCTTGTCTTGCCTCTTTCCAAAATACCTTTTGTCGGCTAATAAAAATTAATTAATAATATCTTCCAAAACGCGTGTGTATTTAAAAAAAAAAACTCACATTTTTTTTTTCATTTGTCCCTTTGACATTTTATGTGACTACTTTTGAATTTGAATTGAACACAATTTATTGCCAAATGATGTTTTCAAATCGCATCTTGTCCCTTGTACGCTGTGCTGCCCTTCCTAAAAGTAATTTCCACTCTCCACCTTGAAGTGGAAATGGCTGATTTGAGCCAGAACCAGGTTTCAGTTAATGCTTCCACTCCAGGAGTAGTAATTTAATAATAATCACGTCATATTTCTCGTTAGCCACCATCAATTTCTTATCTCCATCTCTGACTTACAGACTTAATCTCACAAAGCAGAAAAGGATAAAGATACTAAGGGGAGCCAAGAGCCATGAATAAGATAACAAAATATGAAATAAAACTTTGTTGGTCGGTCGGTTGACATTTTACTCACAACCTGGATACTCATGCGATACTTTCTATGTATAACACAGACAAAAAGAGACAAAATGTATGAACCATCACCACCATAGGCACAATGAGCGAGCACTTAGTGAGAATAATCAGGAGCAGAGGAGTAAAGTACTTTTCCTTACCGTAGGAGGTAAGGCAATATTTCAAGTTGGAAACAAGAGAGAAAAAGGTTACAGAGTTCTTGTCCAAGTCATCTTCATCACAATTAGCATGATGATGAAATTACGGAGACGAACTAAACTACCCTCATCAAAATAGAGTAGGTGGTGGATAAGAGGGAGACACGTGCATGTGTGTGTCAGTGGCGTGTTAGTGAAAAACATCACCATCAACATTATAACATCGCCCGCAGCCGAAAAAGCCAAGAGAGAGAAACTGGAAAATGCTTTATGTTCTACATGGACGCGTGCACAGTGCACATAATGTAATGCAATATTCAGAGAAAAAAACCTGGAGGGTTTTTCCGTGATTATTGGGAGGCAAGGAGAAGAGGAGATGAAGCCTGCTGCATTATTGATAACAACGGAGACGACAACCTGGAGCAAGACACCTAAAGTTTCCCCTAGCAAAAGTGAACACTCCAAAATGATAGGATTCTGTTGTCACTTTAAGTTCGTTTTTCAGAAAGACACTGAAAGAAGGGACGGGACAGCTAGATCTAGCAGAGCAGCAGCGTCGAGTCACTTGAAATGATTTCATGCCATTTTCCATTTCCATCTCCGATTAACCCTCTCTCAGAAAGTTTGATTTTTCTTGTTGTCGCCTACTCCAAATCTTTTGAGCACTCGCGTCGCTCTACGTACTTAATAATAATCAGGACTCTCATCTCCACCAAAACGAATTCTTGTTTTTTCGCTTTTCTTTATTTGATTCTCTTTCTGGGCAATTTTAGAATTCCAAAGACTCATTTCCAACACGGAAACAAAAGAAAGATGAAAAGTGGAAATTAGTTCTCATGATGATTCCGCGGTGGGAAAATGTCTGTTCTCATGGACCAATGCTGGGAACAATGAAAGTCGTTGCTGGAAATGAATGCTCTGCTTGTAAGTTGGTTTGTTCATGTTGGTAGTAGTTTGGTTCTTATTCAGGTGAACCAGATGAGAAACTTACCAAAAATGACGATCATTATCGTGGTCCTTATTTAAAGCCGAGCTGAGCATGCTCCTTTATAACAAGTTGTAACCACAAAGCCATTTCATAAAGGCAAATCTGTCCGTGAGCCGGATAGACGTGGTTAACTGGCATGGCTAAGTTAACGATAATGACGATCAGCCAATTTTCATCAGAATTATCCTCACCAGTGCCATATGCCACTATCATGATGTCCCGTCTCTCATGACTGGGAACAAATTCTACTACGTACGCTAAGCCATTTATAAAAGGCCCACGATGTATGCCGCTTTTCATTTTCACATGAGTCAGCAAGTCACCATTAAATCGATGTGGCTGAAATTTAATTGTGGTTCATCTTTTTTCAGTTTGAATCCACTCTATTGAAGAAACATTTTTGACAGTTACATAATTTTCTACGGCTAGCTATGAAAGTTTGGGTTTGCAATTTTTTCCCCTCCAAGTTGGAAATTATCTCCAGTTAAACTTCATTTATACAAAAGTATCATTTCATTCTGTTTCCATTCATGAATTTAAAGAGTTCCCATCAGTAAGTAGTAAATATTACCTACGCACAATTTGCAATTACATTAGGAAAAGTGTTGACAACCAAACAAAGTAAGGCACGGGTACGGTACAGTACAAATATAGGCAGCATTTAAAATTACCCAAAACCCAAAACGTGATCACAGATGACATGACACGACCATTGTTAATAATGCAGCAGCTGTCCGTTTCAATTTGTTATTGATATCATCACCGTCAACGGTGCAACCGCCTCTTGTTCCTGTCCAGGCCGCTCGCCTTCATTCAACCAGAATGTTGCTGAATGCATGCTTCATTCTTGTGCTCATTATTGTTAGGTTATTATTTACTTATGCTTTTGCCCTTTTGCCACTTATCTGCAGCAACAGCGACTAGCAGCGACGCACGGTATAAATTAGTCAGTGTACCGGTTGGATGGCTTGTCTGTTGTCTCCTTCCATCCCATCTATTTTTCATTGACGCAGTATCACATTACCGACTGGTTAATATTATTACTCTCCTCCAAGTTTTCTGCTGACTGACATTCATTCGGGAAAATCAACTCATCAAAGTTGTAAACAGAAAATGCACTAAACGAGCCTTTCAAAATGGGAAACGAAATTGTGCCATTGTTGGTTCATTGCAACGTGCTTTGGTTCGTCTCTGGCCTGGTCAACTTATCATCATTTTTATGGTAGCAGGCGATTGACACAGCTTTTACTGCTATCACTTCTCTCCTGCCATGAAGGAAAGGAAACGAGTTCCAGAGTAAAGCAAAGCCGATGTAGCTGCAACAGCTCTTCTGATGTGAGGGTTGTGTTTTGATGCGAGTAACAATTTTATTTTCTTCGAAATTCACGGAGTGACCAAAGTAGACAGTAAAGCGGCCAATTTACTGCATCAAATAATATATTGTACTTTCTGCTCTGCTCTTCCTTCCTACAAAACACAATGAATGGGAAATGGTAAGTCACTGATAATAAAAGAGTCTCTTGTTCTTTGCCTTTCTAATGTAAGTGCTCACTACTTACAGTGTGCCAGGCCGCGTGTGTCATGCTCATGCTATTGGCATGTGTTTACAAGAACCTGATACCATTTTTATTCCGTTGTTCGTTTCTTCGTGGCGTAGCCATTTATGGAATAATACAGCTCTTTCTTTTCTTCCTCTCCGCCTCAATAAATGCATAAGTCTGGCTTCAGAAATTGTGCGGTGTGTGTGCTTTTGCTCTCTTCTGGCACATTGTTTTTCGAACGTGTCATCTGCTTTACATCTGGGATATTAGGCGACACTATAAAAATGGAAGACTTTCTGAGCAAAGAGTGAGTGAATGCAAACTTGGCATTTTTCTCATTTATTGCACTGCATCAACATCAACTCAAAAAACCAAACCTTTTTTCTCTTCGCGAGCTCAACTAATTTAATTCACTTTGTCTTTCCTCTTTCATCTCCTCCTGCCATGCCTGCGACTACAATGCCTCCTTGCATTCCATTGTTTCACAGTTTATGATATTTGCCCAAGTTTCAGCTTGAGCGAAGTGGAAGTGAAAAAATGAAAGAAAATAAAAACACTTTTAGTTCAAACAGGGCAGGACAGCACAGAACTCCGTGAAAATGACAAAAAGCCCCTCTTTCATTTTTTGCTTTTCTTCCCTTGACTCACAAAATTGATATTTTATGAAGGCGCTTTGCTTGCATTGCACGGAAATAAGAAGTTTGAGTGAGGGTGGTGATCTGATGGCGAAACAGAAAGAATCGTAGCCAGACGAAACCACTCATTTTTAAGTTGTGTAAGAGAAGCGAGATGGTTTGGTAAGGATCGGACGGTTAAAAAACCGCATGAGCATAATACTTCCATTTTTATGTTATGTGTGGTCTCGTCTCACTCTCTTTCTCAAACATGCTCCCGATGCTCTCTTATCCTGGAGCATTACACTCTGTTTTGGGGTCATCTAATCTAATCTACTTCCGCATCATTTTCATAAACTGACTACCGTTGCTGGATGGATCAGCTCCTGATGTAAGCACCGACAACCACGTAAGTTTTCCTGGAAAAAATGTAGAGTGGAGGAGTGTAAACATCTCTTGTTTTTTGTATACACACCCACACTACATAGCCGAAAGTTATGCTGCTTCACATTTTAATAATAATGGTCCATTTCTCTTTCGCTCAGTCTCCACTCCGACCTCTGCTCCTTCTACAAAATAGCGCCCACTCAGCAAATATAATGATTAGTGATTAGGATTAGAACTTGTATGGGTAAAAGCGCACGGGGGAAAATGTTAAATAATATGCCAGTGTGTGCGCGCTTACTGTAGCTGTATTACGAAACAAGATGCAGTGTCGACAACATTGAATGTTGAACGCAACACGGCCGCGATATTTACACTGGTTGATGGCAATAGGGAAGAAGAGCAAGCAATAAAAAGAAGGAAAGATGTGAGCAAGTGAGAAGAACGGTGCCGATGCCGCACTTATTTATCATCCTGCTGCATATATTTATCATGAGTTAAAAACACTAGAGATTTTATTAGTGATGCAGCTTCAGCAAACAACTCCCACGACAATTCGACATATCACAGAGAGCAGGGACACACGACACGTCAACACAAAAAGGCGATTCGTGCGGGGGAAAAGCGAAGAGAGCGAGAAGCGGAACTGCTCTTGATTTTCATGGGACAAGATCAAAATGCAGATAAGACTTCTTTTCCAGATATTACTTTGGTCGTATTCTCTTACGCAACTCAACGCACTGAAATGGAAAATTAGTAAGAGGAGTCAGAGGCAAAGGAATACGAAACGAAGGAAAGAAAAGCAATGGGAAAATGAATGAATGAATGAACGAATGAGATTGCAGCATCCATCCAATCAAACTAAAAGTTCGCCTGATATGTGCATTACCTTTCTTTTCATCTTCTATAATAATAATGGGTCTAAGCTCTCACGGATAAGAGGAAAGTGAAAGAGAGGAGCAAAAGGAACGACAACGAGCAACCTGTCTGACTCACAATTTTATTTTTACAGCTTCTGGGCCTGTTCTGATGGTTCATGGTCTGTGTGATGCTGGTGGTGCCGCTCACTTCCACTGCCACTTTCAGCCTTGCCACTTACTCACTCACTCACTCCTTCATTCACTTACTTGATGAAAAGAATCCCCATCAAATTTTGGCACATGGCTTTCCTTCTCTCTTTCCCTCTCTCTCTCTTTTTACTGCGTCCTGGATAATTCAACCAGGCAGTTCCTCACTTGAGTCCCTCAACTTGTCGCCTCGCTTCACTCTCGATATGTAGTTTTCAGTTCTTTACAAACCTTGTCACATTTTGTCACCCAGCTAATTCATTGAAGTGACAACATAAAAAAGACAGATCTTCATAATCAAAAACTGACTTTCGTTTGAGTTGAAGTTGAAAGTGAGCGAGGCTGCTTTTTTCTGTCGATGTGTGTCTGTTATGTGGATTATTACGGCAGTCAATGTGATTCTATTGTTTGGCAATGAATGCCGATGATGTCAATGTGCGTGCTTTCGTCCCATGCTTTTGGCTTTTGAAAGCTGAAAATGGAATGGAATGGAAAATGGAGCCACCGTGAATAAGTAGAAGCGGGATGTTGTTTGTGCGTCGAAAGGTTTATTCATAGAAGGTATTTTGATGATTTTAGAAGCACGTCATCAAACTACTTCTCTTCTCATCGTTCGGCGACACGAACGAGTGATTTGCAAGGTAGTTTGTTTGTAGTTCTGTGTGAAGCAACACAGAAAAACCATTCATTTTATATCTATTTTATTGAGCTAATAAAAGTTTTTATTGTTTATTGAAATGTACGTTAGGCAGTTACTTAAAACATTGATCGCTTGCAAACAGTCACACCGTCAANTTGTTTGTAGTTCTGTGTGAAGCAACACAGAAAAACCATTCATTTTATATCTATTTTATTGAGCTAATAAAAGTTTTTATTGTTTATTGAAATGTACGTTAGGCAGTTACTTAAAACATTGATCGCTTGCAAACAGTCACACCGTCAAGGCACACAAAAATAAATATTTTGTATAGTGTCGAAAGGTACCTAAGATGCCCTTTAGGTTTTCAATGGCTTCAATGTATTTCTGCTATAAAAATAATGTCGTTTTGATTAATTAGCAAGTAATGTTATGAATAATTATTAACACCAAACATTAGATATTGGTTTAATGATGGTTTGAATTAGATCATTACATTTGCCAAATTCTTTCAAATAAATAAATTAAATAATTGAGATATCGAGCATTCCAGTTTAATCAGCTAATTGCCTGATTTTTTTATAAAGAGTTATTCCAATCAAGATAAAATGGTTTTTTAGAAAAACCTACAAAAGCCTATGGATCCATTTTTCACGATGTGTGCAATGACCGGTTGAAAAATTACAAAGGGCATTGAGATCGTTTCGTTAGCACAGACACTTTGAAAAGTCAAAGAGGAGTAACTTCAAAGCCCCAGAACCCATTCATTATTTTACAATTTTCTAAGCTGGCAAGTGATAATTTTTTAGCGATTGTCCATTTTAGGGTAGGACAGGAAAGGGAAAAACGTACTTAAAAGGGAAAGTGCTCGAGTTGTGGTGACTGATTCATTGGTGGGTAGCCGGAACAGTTCGTTCAAGTGGAGATGGATGGAGATAGCGTTACAAATAGAACGAGACTTGACATCTTCCTTCTTGTCAACATCATTGAGCAACCAAAGCAAACCAGCAATTACCTCTGCAACGAGCCGCAACGCTCCATATGTTACACAGTCCTAAATATTACCCTGAATGAACCGCACCAAAAAGCGGGGGAGCTCGGCTCTCCGCCTTTACATTATTATGACTCTTTTTCCCTTTCCATCTATATTTTTAAAATATGGGGTGCAAAAATATCCACATGCTGCACAATCTCCAAAAAACTTTAATATATTATCCTATATAACGTAACGATTACATTATTATTATACGGAAAGAGATCCTGGCATAAGTTATAGGAGGAGCAGGAGCAGTGCGACTGTAAACACACGGAAGTGGATATTGAGAGCCTCATCTTATGTTAGCAGAAGGGGCAGATGGGCATCGTAATAAATTTTTTAGGAAAGCACTGGGGAGCTGCTAGTTGCTTGGCTCGCTCGTTGCTCTTTCTTCTTTTCTCTCTTTCTTGATACACAGCTTGAAGGAACAAAACCACGTCACGATCATGATCATCATCTCGTAGTCGTTGTCCTCTGGAAGGGGAAGTTAAGAAACCAAAGAAGTCTTCGGGATACAAAATATTTTGTTCCGCTTTTCTCAGCTTTACTGCCCTGTTCATTCCACACCACGACTCTTAGCATTCACCGCAAAGTAACTTGTAAAAAGCTTAAAACTTTTTGAGGGCTTCTCCATCTTCATCTTCATCATGATTTGGATGGGTGATGTTATTGTAAAATGGAAAGACCGAAAATGCACATGACTTATTTTTTCTCTTTGGCAATGCACTCAGACTCAGTCACTTTAAAGTAAGAATACGAAAAAAAGAAACTCAATCCAAAAACTTGTTCTTTTGTATCATGTTCCTTCCTGATCATCACCGAAAAGTGCAAGCAGGGCACGAGCGGTAATACAATATCACATGGCACACACCAAGGATATTTTATAAAAGTGACCTGACTCTCTACGCCTCAGTTACATCACAGCTTGGACTACAAAAGGGAAGCAAGAAGAGTCGGAAGTGGAAGGAAGCAGTTGTTCAGAGAATTGAGTCGAGTGCACATAGAGCAAAGAATAAAGATTTTACTTTACTCTTAGACTTTTCCGTGTTCCATATGGAATTCAAGTTGCTTCAATACCAATGGAATGGAGGGAGACAAACAAAAACTCTGCGCTAGGTGATGTGATGATGGGGAAGACGAAAAACTCTTTTTCACAAACATAAAAAGAAAGAAAGACCTGACTGACTATCATGTGGTATATGGCTTCGTTGTTGCTCCACTCGCCCGCAGGAGCAATTGCCAATTTAAGGTACGTTTTTCCCTGGCACATGGTCACAAAGCCCAACGTTTCAAACACATCTAAGCTCAACTTAGCTCAGCTCAGTATGGCAAAATTGAACTCTTCTTTTCTTCCTGACAACGATAGCATGATGCGTGTGCTGCGTGTGGTAATGATACGATATGATACCTGTTTTTATAATACCTAATATAATGCATTATTTTCTCGTAGCATACACACACCCTATGGGCAAACACTCCCCATTCCATGGAAGTAACAGAGAAAAAACGTCCACCGTAGGAAGAAACCTACCCACTCATTTCATCAAGCTTCCTTTCCTTGGTCCCTCTAGCATCACACTTAATGCTCCGACCCACCAACTCCCTGTCCAGTTCAGTCAGCTTTCTATTTCTACTCTCCGTTACATCTCCATTCTCCTGTTACTCGTTTTTCTCCCTTTTCCATCCATCTTTGACTTGTGCCGGGCCATAGTATGCCAGGCTATACCACCACTACCGCAGCAACCGTCATGATGATGCGATGTGATCGCATTTATTTGGAAATCTATTCGACAGAAAAAGACGGCACATGTCGACATGACACACGGTTTGCCCCTATAATTAGGTGTAGTAATATGCTTCCTGCCTTTCCTTTCCTTGTCTCTTCTCTTTCCCTCTTATTTTTTCTTTTCTTTTTCACGAGATTCCCTTAGAGTAGCGATTGCCAGCTACATATCACAATGTCACTTTACCAGAGACACCATTTCAGCTCCGTAGATACATTCATGTGGACGGTTGTGGACATGGACACTATATTGAATTTTTGGACGTGGTTGCTCTGTTGTGACCACCATGGCGTGGCCATGTGTACGAAATGTGTGTATGGATTTCGTACATTCAGAAACGACAACGACAGAATAAAATAAATAGAATGCATGGCATTAGATTATCCGTAATTTTCCTTTTCCTTCTTTATTCGCGTAATGCGACTCCTCGCTGCTACCACTATTACTTTCCTAGTAGTGGAAAGTGAAAAAAGAAAAAAGGTGGGGAAAAGTCTGACTTGAACCGCTATCATCCTACTTGACTTTCCTATTTATGCACTTATTGTCTGCCTATTGCCTTGCTGAGTTGAGTTGAGCTGCATGGTGCTTTTACTGCTGCTGCTGACTGGGCTCCATGCAGTGATTCCTTTTTTCTTTGGCTCACTCACAACTCTCAGAAAATACATCCATTTCACTCTGGCTGCCTGCTTTTTTGCCACTTTTCCATTTGCTTGTCTGCATTCTACAGCGGTCTCAAAGTGAAAGCGAGCTGTAGCAATCTAATAATCCGCATCAGTAGTGGCACACACGGAGAGAAGAGAGAGAGCGACTGACTGAGTGAGTGAGCGAATGAGTAAAACCGGAGGAGACGGGGATTTCAGATGACAGTGATAGAAAAAAGCTCACTGGAAAGAAAAGAGCCCCCCGCATTATTGACATTGGACTATACCCAGATCGACCATATTCACATTAGTGATGGAGACACAGAGAGTGTCATACGAGCACGAACATGTTCCAGTCAGACTAAGGTAGCTATAAAAGTGGACGAAAAGTTCTATCATGTGAAAATGGATTATACCACTTGGGTTTATATTAGAAGAGAAAATGCAAAGGAAAAGAAAAATCTCATGTGTGCGCTCTGGCTCCGGGTTCAGCTCAGCTCGGCTCAGCTTGTGCATGCACATCAGCAGCGGCATAAGACATAATCCTTTCTCACAATAATAGGTATTTGTAGATAGGATGGAGGAATATGGAGGCGAGCAATGTGTCCCACGCCGGAGACCCGTATAATATTCAGTGAGCGAGAGACTGAGCTTAAGTCAATAGTCAGTGTAATTTTTTTCCAGCTGGAAACAAAATCAGTAAGTACTTGTATCTGACTCGAGTGAGTGATGCTCACTTCCTCAATTCTATAAAAAAAATCACCACACCAGCATTTCTGGTGCTGAATGTGCTCTGCTCTCTGTTGTTATTGTTTGATGGCGTGTGTGTCTGCCTGGACTGTCTCATTGTGACATATTAAAAGAAAGTGGATTGGAATTAAAAACAAAACAAAACTGTTGGTCTATAGTACGTTGCCAGTATTTTTGTTGGAAACAATAATGAAATGGGGGTATAGTAAGATATTATATGATACAGCACAGTAGGAAACAGTCACCTTCACCTGTCTGCTTCATTGGGAAACGACGAAATGGTTTCATTTGCATATTTGAAATTACGAACAGATTACAAAAAGTTATGTCACCTCCAGTGACTTTACACAGCGGTTTAATCATATTTTTCAGAGGGAGGCCGAATCAAACAGAATCGAATCCACAATTCAACTTTCAACCATGCATATTCCATATTTTCCCAAGTTACGTCACATCGCAGTATATGAGGCAGTTGAAGAAGAAGGAGAGAGAAAAAGATAAATGTGTGCAGGCAGAGGCAGACTATCTGTTTCTATGTATCTGTAGTTAGGGTGTGTAAAGATTGAATGTGATAGTTAGCGTCTTCTCTTTCTCTTTTCCCCTCCTCCTTTTCTTTCCTTTTCTCGCTACTCTACTCACTCTCACTCACTCACTTCCTGGACAGAAAATCTCTGCCTTCCTTCACCACAAAGCGTCGCGTCTTCTCCTGTTTCCCGTGTAGCTTCCGGCAACCACGACTTTCCATGCTTCTCCCTTCTGAACTGATGAGATCACGATGATAATGATTATGATGAGCAGCAATGGAATCCTACACGACGACTTCTCCTTTCTCTCTCCTAATATTTTTTGTCATGTTTTCTTCGAAAAGGATCATTATGGAGATGGTCTCAGCCCAGCACCGTAGTGGCTTGTGTCTGTGTGCAATGATCGCTGTTCGTGGTGTTGATGATGATGACAATGACGACTCATCTGTATCCTGGAGTTGACTTGCGTTTGTCAGAGACAAAATAATGAGAATGTAGATAAAAAAGGATGAGAGAGAGAAGGAGAAAGAAAAAGGAGTCAAAGAGCATCTAGTTTGTTCCTACATGAGAGAAGAGAAATGAGTGCACTTTCTGAGGAGGCTATGCAATCCAATGTAAAGGAATACGTGGAAGTTGAAGTACATAAGCTGAGCAGCTGAGAAGAAAGAATCTTATGCATAAAACATAAGGTCATGCATATATATTATCATTAGAAGAAGTAGAAGAGGAAGAGAAAAAATGTTTCTCACTTTTCCTATATTATACCCACTGCTAATGTTTTACTTAATGTGAGTGAATGAATGAAATGAATGAGTAGCGGCAGGAACGGCGCGAACAGAGCAAACTGCTTTAGTTAATATATTGAGGATGGGTTGAATGAACATAATAAAAGATTACGCCATGGAATTTCTGGTTCGGGTCTGGCGTGGTGGTGGCGTCAACCAAAGGAAATCGTCCCCCTTTTTAACACAAAATGATTTACACATTATTCACACTCGCACAATAAATGTGCTTTCACTAACTTTCCAGCGAGTCAGAGAGTCCCCGGTTCCCGGGAACTGGTTGTTATGTATTATGTTATGAACTCAGAGCGTGTTCAATAAAAGTGATTACGGTAACTGGAAGAAGATAAATTTGAACATTTATTGTGCTACCCATGTTAGTTATGTTAAAAGCTTGCTGTGATTCTCGCCGCTAATACGAAACTGTTATGCTTTTGTAGTTACTTTTCATAGATGTTAGTTGTTGTTTGTTGTGTTATTCTGCTTGCTTGCTGTTACAACACAGCAGCGACTTTCTCAGGATTCTTTTCCATTTGATCACTGATGTCATGTAGCTTCCGATACTGCTTACATAAACTTCCGCACTTGTTCATTCCAAATGGGTCCATATGCATAAATACTACATCGACATCGACCCATGTCGGAAGCAAAGTCGAAGCAAACTTCTTTTATATACCATCATCTAACAGGATGCTTTTCTTTACGGATTGTGCAAGTCGTTTCTGAAACTAATTAATGTGGCGCTCTTTACACTTCGCTAGCTATGTCATGTTTGAATAAAGCCAGAATTGAACGTTTGTTTTTCTTGTCTTCACTTTCATCATCTAACTGGGGGCCGGGGTTAAAGGGTATAACAGCCTAAGTGTTTTTTCTTCTCTTTTTTTATATCACTCCCATATTTTTTGCCTTTCTGACAATTTTTCTAGGACGCTACATCGTGCAACCACTTACCCAAGCGTTAGATCAAATTTAGACCGTTTCGAGTTACAGGCGTTTCAGCAGTGAAATTGTGTAATAGGAAAAATGTGTGAGTCTTTGAAGATACCTCAATTAATTTAATCTTAAGGACTTTCCTGCTTTCCTTCTTATTGCAGATACGATGGTTTGGAGTTTATGTATGTTCATGCGAGTAATTAATTAAATGAATGCAAGCACCGTTTCAATAGTCCTTGAGTTTCCTGGTCTTGGATCCATGTTCATGGAACTATGCAATGCTCGACTGCAAAACGCAACCCGAGGTGATAAATAAAATACGTTTAAAACGAAATGCCTACCTAAGATAACGTATGGCGTGGTGATGTGATAATATGAGAAGAAATGAAATTCAAGAATCTCAGGCATCCCACATAAAATCCAAGGGAATTCATATTCGTTGTATAAAGGCGTCTTAACCATCGTGCATGATACACAAAATATGGCAGAGTAGAGCGGAGTGCATTTTCATTTCATCGTCCACGGTGTCATCCACAAGTACCAGAGGGTGCGACTGGAATGTAATGCACCTGGTTATTATTAGAGTGAGAGTATAATGAGATAAAACAACGTTCTCACTTCTTCCTTTTAGTAAATCCACGTATAGTCACCATCATATACAGAGAAGTTCTTCAGTATTCATTTCAATACCACATTCATTCAATCTTAAATTTAACGTTCGCCTTGTCCAGCCACCAGCCAGGGCCACACACTTCCTCTTCTCCAGAATTAAATACCAAAATGCCAGATAAAATGAATAAAGTAAGGTTGCAGAGAAGCATGATTGAAGGCGACCCCACCTGTTTCTCACTTTTTGTTGTTAATCTGATGTAGCCGACAAAGAATCGTGTTAAGAGAGGCGGAGAAAATCAGAACGAAAGGTGACTGTTTGACTAAAAAATAATGTTTAAAACATTCCACTCCACAAATAAAAGTTATTACATAGTATTTCTCACGGCATTTCATATGAGTTTGGTTTGGGTCATGTCATGTCGTGTCAAAGCATGCCAGTGCAGTAGTGAAAGTAAAACCAGGTTTCATTTTCACACACCGCAGCAGCCATATATGTCAGCACCTTTGCCTATCTATCTAGCAGTCGTGTCAGTAACAGCGTTTTTCACTTGAATACGGGTTTTAAAAAATGACCTAAAATCAAAAAAAATCAAATTGTACTGCAAAGTATTTATTTAAAGTTGTTTAGTGTAAAATGGTAATACAATTGATGTGCTGTCAGTTTTCAATGCAAACATTATACCTTACCCATTCAAGCCTTTCATTTTATTTGTAAACTCTGAGTATGACGCATTATGATGATAATAAGAGTGAAAATTGAATGGTCTGAAACCATGTCGTAGCTTATCGTAACGTAACCATTATGGTTAAAAGCGTAGAACCTGAAAGGCTTCCATTTTCGGTTACCTTCAGCGGTTTTGCTTGTTATTGTCGTCAACAAAGGAAAATGAGCAGAAGAGCAGAGGCTGCTGTGCCTTCTGCATTTAGAATTAATGTAATACAGAGAATGCTATAGAACATAGAGCTCACACAGTAAACATAACATTTGCTGTTTCTGTTCTCTCTTGTTATTATTATAGTCGCTCTCGTTGTGTTGTTGAAGAAGTGTCATGTCACACAGCTGGTGGTTAAGCATGTGTAACAAAAGTGTAAGTGATGTGTTTAGGACGCCCTTTTTTACCCACACACACACATCTCACACTCGAAGTCGACTCGAGCGAAACATGGAAACAGATGTACATTTTTATGAATTTTCTCGCTTGCCCGACTGAGCAGAGTCGAGCGCAGGCAGCTTTTACAACACAACAAGTGGTTTATTCCTTCCCAAAGTTTTGTACCTATGTACATAAAAAAAGTACACGGATGAAAACACACTTTTCTCATGTTTGTCCCTAGACAGACGCTTCTCTCTCCTCGCTTCCTTTTCAAGCAGTCGGTCACCACAAGCGGTGAAAAGCAGAGTTTGTATTTTCTGTCTGCTCAAATGGATCAGAATGGAACTGGACGGGCATGTAAAGTAAAAATGACGGATTCATTAAAAACAAAACTCGCCAATTAAAAATTTATTCCCTCCACTTATTTCAGATGCACACACACCAACTCATTTCATCATGTTTACCATTTAAAAATGCAGGACCGTTGCATCGCTGCATTGTCTGGAATGTTTAACAATTCCCAGATATCTTATTTGCTAATTTAAAAAGTGGTTAACAGATCATTATCTCTTTGTTCGTTTCTCTTTTTACTGCTCGTTCACTCCACTCATCACAATCAGTCATTCATGAATCCTGTGTGTGGCTGCTGTTGCAGGAGGGTGGTCACATCACATCCACTCCAGAAGTGATGTTCGGCTGTAAATTCAGTTATTTCTCCAGAACAGAGCATCTCTCTTCTTCCCATGCATGTCCAAAAAGTTGAAGCGGCGACAAAAGTCCAAGAGTTTATCTGTGCCCGCACATGCTGGCTCACAGAGACAGACTGCGTTTACAAGAGTAGCAATGCCCCTTTGATCTAGTTGATTCATGTGTCGTTCCATTTTTTATCGCCACAACAATTTTATGCACTTTGCTTTTGAAGAGAGAGAAAACGGTAACACTTTTTAAGTGCATTTTATACACGCATTCATTGATATGTTCTCCTCCGGACATGCATACCTCCCAAACATTGGATTTTATGCACACACTTTACTTTACTACTTTATCTATCTTTTGTAATATCCAGTTGCAGCCGACACGAACCACCAACATAGATAAATGATGATGACCAGTGAAAAAAAAAATCTGAAAAGGCGAGCAAGAGCAAGCATAAAGAATGTGTATCAATATAACATCAACTATTTCATTCTATCCACAGCCTGTGGAAACGTTACCTCTCATAAAAAGAGTGAAATGATTATCATGATGACGACGATTTTACTTTAGTGATGGTATGGTGATGTAAGCTCTGAAAAAGGAGTGGTGGTGGTGGTGTGTGATGAGATGATGGTGAGATGTGAGAGTGCAGAAGTCAGTAATCGTTTCACTTTACTACTTTTGGAGCCGAAATGGTCGAAGGAGAGAGAAGAGAAATCCAGAGCACGATCATCATCATGATCCATCCATGTATCCATACTTAAAAAATATAATGTAGCAGAAAGTAAAAAAGGAAAGAAGAAAGGAAGGAACAGGACTTCTGGAATGACGAGCAGGCAGAGCAGAGAGAGCAACACTCTCATCATGATCATCAACATCATCATCTTTATTCTGGATGCCTATGCCTAGACAAACCAAAGAAGCAGACCACCAGAAAAGTCCTAATAAGTGTAAAAGGAGGAGTAGCACAAACTAAACTAACGAGTCAGTTTTTTATACAACCTTCTTGCCAGCTAGCTAACGTTTTACATCATCATCCCATCACTCTCATTCTCGTCGTCGTCGTCATCATCCATGACTGACTGAGCCACATGGAAATAGAGAGCTTTTAAAGGAGTAATAAGAAAATCTACGTGCTTTTACAAGGGCCGTTTATGAGCGTACGGGTGGCTGGATAAGGTTACAATTTCACTCACTTCCAGAACAAGCATTGCGCATTGACTGATGATGGCGATGATGATGATGATTGTAAGTAATTGTTGATCCAGAAAGCTGAATCTGCCTGCCATACCACCATATCATCTCCCGACATACATGGTCACTGCCTGTATAATAATAATAACACTCGAATAACAATAGGAATGCTATTTGATTCTTCTGTTTGTGGAGTAAGTGAGAGGCGAGGAAAAGATGGAAGAAGTGTTATCGCTGTATAATCACATAACCCGTTCCTTCCTGCCTGCCTTCAACAGCATAATACTTAATATGTGTGTGTGCAACGTAACGTAGCGCTCACCATTATAATGGCCATTCATAACAATGCAATTCATGGGAAATGCTTTCCTTTCAAATCAACTCGAACCATTTCCAGTTGATGCCTATATAGCAGGATGAATGGAATGGTTCAAGTTGAAAGAAAGAATTGCACGAGAAACAGAAAAACGAGGCGGAGGCATGACTTCAGAATCAGAAACGAATAAAGATGTAAATACTATTACAAAGAACCAAAAGGGTTACAATTTTTTACATCTCAGCTCAGCCTTTTCCTTATTCTTTATTACATAGGCGTTCTCTCTCATTCCCCGCACTTTTTTACTCTTCTTCTGCTGTAAACTGATATACCGATTTTTACTAATAGTAATAATAAAAATAGCGTTTTCTTAGAAATCTATCCATTTCAACACTTGGTCTCAAGTCTGAAGTAAACTTGAAGGAAGCAGAACAGAGCGCAGGATATTTTTAGGTAGAGAGAAATGAAAAGTGTAAAATGCATAAGGCTTCGCATCACATCATTATCAAAAAAGTAAGAACGTGTCGCTTTCCCATAAAAGATTTAAGAACACCCATGGACATGGCCCGAAAAAAGAGACAAGACGCACATAAAAAACTATCTCGTCACTTCCACCCCATCCATTCACTTCACTGCAGCACAGCCAAAGTTACCGTTCTCATTCTCTGGAAAACACTTCCACGTTTCTTGATGTGGCTGCCCATCATCATCAAGAAGGAAAAGAAAGACAAACAAAAAATGCTTTTTTACACTACTAAAATCCAGCAAGCCAACCGCACCGTACCATTCATCATAAAAAGGTAGGAAAGCAGGAAAATTCAATCTTGCCTTCTAATTCTTATTAGGACAACATTCACTTTACAATTACTATTTTGCGCACTATCTCGGATACCGTATCATTATTTCCATTACATATTCCTAAATAAAAAAAGAAAAGGAACGAAAAGAAAGAAAAGATTTTTGTACAATCACTGATTTTCTCTACCATACTCAATCTTTTATTTGCCAACAATCACAGCTTTCTTTCTTCTGAATTCGTTTGGTAAATAATTAGATTTTAATTTTACGTTTATTAATTATTTATTCTTGTTTGGGCCATCAGGGCCAGTCGGTCAGCGTTATACAGTAACTCTATAACAGTAACTGTATAAGCTAAATTAAAACCAAAAATTAAAAAGTTAAGCTAGCTTGGTTAATTTTTATGTATAAATAATTTTTTGTGGTATGTACACACTTGTTGTAAATGTAAACGCGATCTTGAACTCAAAAATCCCCGTTTGTATGCTTTAATATAATAATGTCGTGTGTGTCTCACATATTTTTTTCTCTCTCACATCTCACATCCCAACATAACACCAATAACAATATCCTTTGCTTGGTGCGTCGAGCACAGTCACAGACAAGAAAAGACATCAAATCGCATAATTTTCCTTTTAGAATTGAGCTACTCATTCATTCACTCACCCTTTCTTTTTTCTTTTCTGTCACGCTCTGGAGCTTTAAGAAAATAAAAAAAGAGGATGCAACTCTTTTGCTCGCATAAAATAACAGAACAGAGCTTCCCTCTTCATCCATCGACATGCTCCGTTAGGCTGGACTTTATTTTGACTCTTTCTCTCTCCCCGTATGTTTCTGTGAGTAAGAAGATACCCATTTTATGTTTGAAGCGAAAGAAGAGTATTGTTTTTCTGTCGTTACTCGTCATGATAAAAAAGACTCTTCTATCGAATCTAGCGAGGGAGAGCAAACGGAGAAGGGAAGACTCAGAGAGAAGACGACGAAAAGTGGAGAGCAATCAAAGCTTTCCTCAAAATTCACAAGACGCTCGTTCCATTCCAATACTACTACACAGCAGAAAGTAGGAAAGAGGATAAAAAGGAAACGAAGAAGACTGATGATGGGTCGTCTCCAGAACAAAGAAATATATTATTCCTACGTATCTCTTCTCATTCTCTGTCTCTCCCTTTTTATTTTATTTCCATTCTTTTTTTAAGAAAAGGGAAGGATAGGAGAAGGGAGAGGCAGTCGCAGGCTTCTTTCCTTCTCTCTAATGCTCTATCTAAGCAAAGTTAAGTACGAGGGAAACGTCTTTTGACTTGACTTCTCTTTTCAAGTGGATGGGTACATATTACTCAAAACACACATTCGATGGGAATGATGATGAGAATGAGAATGATATGACGAGCTTGTTTGAGCACAAGCAAGCGTGCACTCGATAATGGGATTGCGAAGACAAAGTAGAAAAAGTAAAGAAATCGCGTATCTGATTTGAGAGTTGAATATTTTTTTCTTGTGTGTGGAAATAAAGACGGGAAGAAAGGAAAAAAGACATATCTTTCACATTGTTCCTCCCTGACTTTAGGTAAACGGAAGCTCTTTTTCGCTGAGAGCACTTTACTCCTTCCTCTCTGCTTACCACTCCAAACATAATAATAATAACATCATAACAAGCGAAACTCGGAACGAACCGACCGAACCGATGATTTTGTCAACCTGCAGAAAAAAGAAGAGGTACACCAACGAGCGCCGAAGAAGAGAAGAGGCTCACTCAACTCAACTCCTCTCATCATCATATCATCGAATTCCACACAGCCTACTTATAAATTGCTGTGATGTGATGGATGTTATTGACATTATCGGGGGCCAGGCAGCAAAGCTGGAGCATGTCAATACTGCTATTTAAACATTTTCATTTCTTCTCCCAATTCAGACACAGCACAGGTACGTATTATTTTAAGCACCTCAACTCATATCTTTTTTCTTGTCCCGTTTCCTCAAATTCAAATGGCAACAAAGGAAATTGAAGAATTTGAATTCTTCACAAGAGAGGATAGCATAATAATAAAAACACCGATCTTGGGTCACATCACATCACAGTCAGAATAATAACAATTCTGTATGTAACTTTCTACGCTTGTTGACTTTTCACTTTTATTCTCCAGCTTCTTATGAATCCTATAGATATACCATCGAAAAGGCTTGCTTACTTGACATGTAAAATGTCGATCATCATCATCATCATCGTGATCCGCTTTTGGACTTTTCTTAACGCAACTTCTCCAAGTGGGGAAACAAGCTGGAATTCGGAATGTTTGGAATTGTCTGGAGGCAGGCAGGGAGGCAGTAGCTCAGCAGATACTTTGAATGAGCGAAGTAAAAGTATTAATCATCAAATTGGCCCGACAGAGCAGAACTGAACTGAGCATAGTTCAAGTTGAAGTTGAGGCTGAGGCAATCGGACTAAATGCGAGGATCCTGCCATTCTGCTCTTGTTTCTTCAGCTACGTAAGTTAAGAGTTCTTTGAGTGGCGCAAGATGTATGTATATTTTTTAGAAGAAAAGGAAGAATTTGTTGAAATTGAAATGGATAATAATAATAATAATATAACTTTTTTGTTGACGACGTCAAGTGAAATGCATACAGAGTGATGAATGAATGGAAAGAGAAGACGAGGAAGAAAAAGAAGAGATTTGATTTTTTATTCCTTATATGTACAAATGATATCTGAATCTGCCACACGGCTGTCTGCACCACTCAACCATTATTTCAAAAACTTCAATCCAGCATTAGTAGCACAGGATAGGAGAGGAAAAAAAAATCATCATCTTTTTGCATTTCATTTTCTATCCAAACTAAAAGATGAAATGAAAGGAGGAGCTCTCCCACACATAGAGCCATTTCGTATAGCTATAAAATTCTTTCTTTATAAGGAAAGGAAGGAAAGAAAAATCGGGAAAAAATATAGATCACGTTTTACAATAAAAAAACAATCCATTCCATCCATCCGACGAAGAGAGATGTTAACTGAACTGAAGAAGGGAGAAAAGCAAACTGAGAAAAAGACGAATCATCACAATAATAATAATCATCATCATCTTCTTCATCTCCAATCTCTATCATCATATTATATGAACCGAGCCGGCTCTTCTCATATTTAGACTCCCAAAATCGACTACTGTGGAACAGCAGAAATTGGCCTTCGCTTCACTGACTCAGAGGCACAGCTACTGCAGCATCCGAAAAGTTCCTTTTACAAATGCCGTCCTATCAACATGGTAATCATGATTTAGATTTTTAGCCGAGATCAAAAATCATATGCTGAGTTCGGCTGTTGATGCTACCCTTTTTGCTACCGCGCACACACACAGAGACAAAACGCACACACCAATTCTTTTTTGTTTTAACTTAACCCTTTCTCTTTTCAATCCTACACCTCCAATCAATGCAGCCATCAATATTACATACAAGCGATGATCATATTATGCATACATAACATCAATTACATTTGCAGCAAAAAATCCGACTGGGGCTTAACTAATTTTCTTTATTTTTTTCGCTTGTGTAATAATGTAAATGTAAATTTGCTGAAAGGAAAGATATTTGAATAGGAGGGAGGCAAATGATACAACTTGAAGTTACACGCAGACATCAGACTGCATTTTCACAGAAAGCTCATGTTTCTTCATCGGACGTGATTTCGGCCGATTTGTAAATAACGTCGATTCTTTCGACTCTCTTGCATTATCATCATGTATTGTATTGGATTGTATTCGCAGTCTGAGATAACTATCTAGAGAGAGGAAAAAATCATTACCATTACTTTCTTTTACTTGTTCATCTTCATCTTTCCGCACATTTTCTCATTGATTCGATGATATTTAGAGTACGTGTGGAAATGCGAAGCTGTTTCTCTCTTTGCATTGTAAAAATTCATTCTACAAGATTTATTGCATTGAAAGTGAGCGAAGAGAAGGAAGAGGAAAATAAGAGATCAAAAATGATTATGAAACGACGATCGAAGAATATCCCATCGCATAACTGCAAATGAAATGAAAGTCTCCAGGAGGAAGCTTCGTAAGCAACAGTGGCCACAAGTCACTTTTTTTTATAAAAAAGGAAAGACCTGTTCACTTTTACATAATAAGAGATAAGTGGCTCATTCATTTCGGCCTAATATCTTGTATCTCCATCCCCTTTCTTTCTTCCATCCGACTTTATTTAGGTAGGTAATCACATGAAACAGAAACAACCTAAACCGGACTGGACCGACCACTTTTTTCTCATCTAAAATAAATATGGTATAATTGTGCATTGTGCATGCTTATCTATCTTGTTTACTTCTCGTATAAGGATTCCAGTGAAACTGCTCGTTTTCAGTATTATTATTATTATTATTATTATGATTAAATGTATGTAACATACACAACTTATTACAAAGATATTCATTCATGTAGGTTAAGCTAAGTAGCCTTGTTTGCCACCATCACTTAACCGGCTTGCTAGCCAAATTTCACTGGCTAACAACAACAGAAGCAAAAATCAGCCTCATTAAGCCACACTACTGCACCAAACTAACTACCATTACATTAAAGCAACAAGCATATCACCATTGCCAAAATAAGTAAAAAATAAGTAGAAACACCAAGGGAGACTGGACAAAATCTGATTCTGACTGTGCACGGCGAATCTTTTTTCTTTTAAGAAAAAACTTTCATTTTCTAGTTGGTGCTAGGGTAGAGCTGGACGCGACTCGATTACCTGGGCATAAAAAGTATTTTAGGACACGGCGCGCACTGGTAATCATGCAGCTCTCTCTTTCTCTCTCTCGTAACATAAAAGTAAAATTGTGACTATTGCATTGCAACTTATCATATTCATCACGATGTCGGCTCGAATCCTGCTCCACTCGTGCTCCCAGTTCGTGCTTTAATGATAATGATACTTTTTATATTTTCTGTGCCCGGCCTGCTTTTGCTCCTGTGTCTCACAAAAAAGAGAGACACAGCGAAAATCAAGCCTTGTTTCTTGTTTCCACTATACAATATCATATATATTATCAAATATATCCATCAACTTTTAGATAGGGAGACGCATGAATGCGCATGTAATAATGAGCATTGTATTAGATACATTCTGAATAACTGCATACCTTTGTTCTACTGATAAAGAACGGATTAAAAATAAACGTGTTCGTTTTGCTTGCGCTTGCTTTACTTGGACTGCCTAATAGCGTCCATTAGTGTCCACAGTGGACACAAGCAGAATGCCGGTATGTGGCATATTTTCCATTAATGTTCTAGTAAGAGAATGAAGGACCTGCCCTAATAAGTAAACGTGTTCCAAAATATTTTTTTCAAATTCTTCATCAAATGTACACTTTGGAATAACACAGTGAGCTCTAAGTTCTGACTGACGACGGGAATGAGAGAACAAAAATGAGTTTTTACAAGTATGTAAGTCAGAAAAAACTCAACGAGAGTAACTAAACGAAAATATTATTATATTATTTACATTATTATCGAGCTGTCTGGTTCACTGCTCCGCGATTACCACCGGTTAATTATTATTACAGCTCAGGTATAGGATAGAAGACGACGAGTGTTTGCTTTTACATATTAAGAAAGAAAGAGCAAATGTAGGATTGGGCGGGCGACCAGATCAGAAAAGAGGAATTATTCTGCGACGGGCGGGTGGTCCTCCCCAGCTCACAATTATTTTCTTCTCTCCTTTATTACTATCATTATGATAAGACGGAGAAGAGCTACGTGCTTATTACTTCTCAAGAGTCAGGAATTATACAGTAGCTAAATAATCTCGTTTTCTCGTTGCAATTAAAATGCCAACACCGTATGTATCAACTTCACCTGCCACCTTATGCAAACCCATGTCTGAGAGCCTCAAACCACTTGACTTCAGTCACTTCACTTTTTTCCCTTTACTTCGTCTATCGCATTTCAACACTTGCTGAGGTTATCACCAACTTCTCAACTCATTCCCACCAAAGAAACTTAAACACAGCTAGCAAATACAAAAAAAAATGTTCCTTTCAAAAACGTTCGATTACTTTTCCAAAACTTTCGCATTTCATTTTTCTATTAATTTTGTGCTATTTTGTAACTAATCAAATAAACTGCAGATTTAAGCGTCAGTCTCTCACGAGTTTAAAATCAAAATGGAAACCATTTAAACAGGTGGATTCCTTTGAAAATTAAAAGCACAGTACAAAATATTTAAAAGCCATTTCACATTCTTCCAACCTAAATTTTTGAGTGATCGTTAAAGCATCAATTCAGACAAAAAGGAGACAGTACAATATATTCTGGGGTGAAAATGTATTAGACATGTTTTTCTCTGGTTATTATGCCTTTTATTATTATGATTATGATATGATCATGCTTATTTGCTATTACATTCACGCTCTGGTCGTCTGTGTCCTCCTCGTAGTTAGCAGAGACAGGGTAAAAGGGAAAGCAGTAAAAACACAATAAAATTCCACAATAAAAACCCAGAGTATCAACTTGTCAAACGAGATTTGATTTTGAAAAGAATATCACACACAAGACTCGATACTCGATATTACTGACTAATCAAACTGGGCTTGCTTGAAGCTATCCTGCTGCTGCCGATGGTGATACTTTAACCGTCACGTCGGCTGTTTGACTTAAGCATTATAGAATGTTGTTATTTTGTAAGCAGAAGCAAGCATGCCGCTAAGATTTGGAGTGTAAACAGATCCAAAGGGGATTTTGTGTACCGCTGCGCAGTAATCCATAATCTATAAAAGATTTAAAATGTGATAAGCTCAAGCTTTCTTGGCTCGGCTGGAGTATCGTAAGTAAAGTAAGAGAATTTCAAATTACTTGTTTTATTACAACTTGAAATGGGAAAAGTTGACGCAAGGAATGAAATAAGGTTTTTATGCAACGCGACAGAGCAACATTTGTATGACAAAGCAAGATTTTTTTGGTGCACGCGCGATAACTCTGAAAAATTTCCCTGTCCCAGAAAGTGAAATGGAAGAAAAGAGAAGGTTGATACACCGTTGTCAACTTTTAGATAGTTATTGACGGATTCCGAACAATGGCATTATTGTATTGTAATTGCAATTTCAAGTCACTGATCTTTTTTCTAATCTGATGGATTTTTTCTTTAATTCTGTTTCGTTCTGCCGAAGAATCACATCTGCATAGTCAGAATCAGATCACATGATCCACAACAAATCGGAACCCCTTTTAATCATAATATTCTGTACATACGTCGCGTCGGTAAAAAAAGATTTGTCCTGTGTTTAGTTGAGTTACTATTGAATAAACTTAGGATTTATTTCTCTTTTGGTACACACAGCAAAAGAAAGATAAGTCATGCCATGCCCATGCTAAGCCTGTGGTACAAAGCAAATTGGTCGGTCGGTCGGTTGGTACAAAACCAAAGTAAGTGGAATTATGCGGTGCGGTGCAACAAATTTTCTTCTCCTCGTACAACATCCACAACGGCATTTTTATGGAAGAGAAAAAGAAACGTGTACCCAGCAAACGAACCAACCAACATAACACCATCATCCATTCAGAGCTTAAACTGAACTGACTCACTCCACTTGATTCTTTTCGAACGAGCACAATGGAGTAGTAAAGCAATTTACCAATGTATTATAATATTATATGAAAGGGACTGCTGCATCCATTGAAATCCATATTCCCTGCGGGAAATTTGCTTTCCTTTCTGTTCCACAGTCTCTCAGTTCGACTCAGTCTTCACGTCACCGAAAAGGGAGAAAGAGAGATGTGGAGCGGAGCAAAGAGATTGTTGCATTGAAAAAAGAGAAAATTCAATGGCTTTGATAATACACTTTTACTTGTTGTTATTCCAAAGTAAAAGCAATGGGACTGTAATGTTACGTTTCGTTTTAGGAGCACAAATTTTCAGAGGGAGAAAAAAAGAAATCAATTTGATTTCCAGTTGTGAACTGAGCTTTAAGTAAACATCGAATCCCGCTTTGGTGAGTACACACTCACGTAGAGAAAGAGAGAGAACATAATAATAATGTGAGAGAAAAGGAAACTATTTTCATGTTGGATATCGTATTTTTGTAGTTGGACCAGGAAGCAGCGGCAGCAACGAAACGCCGTCCCTTGAGCCTAAAACAACGCTCCAACTCTGCTCGCGAGCGAGCATCAGTTTCCCAAGAAAGGGAAATGCACAAAGTGAAGAACATGCATCCGGCACAAGGAGAAAGAAAGGAAAGACGAATCCTTCCCTCTCCCTTTCTTTCTCTCGAAAATCTTCCCTTTTGCTTTCTTCTTTCTCTGGACGAAACGGAACAGAAAAGTGAATTGGGCCAAGAACACAAAAACTGGGGATGGATTGGATGAAGAATAGAAAGAAAAGAGTTCAAACTACAGTTATTTCACTTGGCTGCGTGCGTGCTCGCTCCATGATAAAAGCTAAAAATGGCGAAGAAATTTTCTCACAAATAAATACTTGCTTTCCCCACTTACTTTTGGAGATGAAAACCTTAATATATTTATAACACTCACTTCTCGGATATTTACAGTTATGGAGTAGCAATAAATGTGGAATCTGGTATACCGCCACCGGTCACAAAACAAAGAACGGTCAAGCAGGAAAACTGGAGGCAACCAATTCGTTTAAAAAGAACTTTTAAAAGTAAAAAAGAAAAGAATGAAAGAAAAAGAAACTATGTGTGCACTATGTGAGTGTGCAGATTGTGGGTTGAAGCATAGCTCCATTTCATTGCGGTGCAGTGACTCCAGTTTCTACTTTTCATTGAACTTGTCCAGTAGCTCCCTGCTATGCTTTTTCAAGCACATTATTTTTTTACATTATCACGGAATGGGGAGTTGGAGTGGAGCACAGAAAAAACAATCAAATTGTACAGAAATAAGAAAAAAAACTTTTTCCCTGTTCATTTCCTCGTGAGGAAAAGGGTTGCCCATTTTGAGGAAAATGAGGTGGACGTGGCTAAAATATAATCTCTGTCCCTTAGCTCAAAATTTCAGCTTTTGTTTATTCGCAAGTGAAATTGTTTTTATTTCATTCGATTGTTCTCACTCTTGACTTACTTTTGTAGACTCCATGCCTAAGTTTATGCCGGTCCTGAAATTGTAAGCGAGAAACGGATACATACAATTTAACTTAAATATAAAGTTTTTTCCGTCGGTGGGACAATCCCATTATTACCAAATGCTTGTTTTTCACCCTCTCAATTTTGTCTAATTTTGTCCATCAAATCTAACCGGTTAAGACGAATGGAAACGAAAAGTATTCTTAGTTTAGACTGTTCATAAGGTAATTTTGCCAGGAGCTGACTGGAAGACGAAAATTACCACAGATGAACTCAGGTATGCGGAAATTTGTGTTCAAGCACAAGTATATGGTATACAGAAAATTATACATGCGCGAGAAAATAAATAAAGCCACGCTCCCAATATTAATACATATTACATTAGCTGCATCGTGAAGGGGAAAGAGGGAGTTGGTAACATCAAGAGAAATTAAGCATCATTCACTCTTCAATTAACGCGAGTCAAGTTGACACTTTCAATATTATTTAGACAGAAGGTGGACTTAGCTATCATTCATTTACTATTACCCCACGCATTAAATTATTATATTAGATTATACTGTAACGTTCCTCCAAACAAACCAATTATAACACATTCATGACTTTTTCGCTCTTTTCCGGCTCCAGCTTCGTTTCGTTACCCTGGCCCAGTTAAGCCGTAGGCCATGCCTTCAAAATAAACTGAACCTGGATCTGGGAGCAAGTGTGCAGCATGAAGACAGACGAGACGAGACTGATGATGAGTCGGCTTCTCTTCCCACTCATCCGCATTTCTCATCAACATTAACATGATGAAGAGTGAAGTGAGACCATCAGGTTGTAATCCAGTAGCGTGTATTAATGTAATTTAAGTCAACATAAATAGTACACTAGTCAGGTATTTTGTTTTCTGTCGACACACATTCTCTTTTACAATCAAAAATGCAACCAGAGTCAAACGTGGGGATGCTCTTTTTGAAAGAGCGAGTCAGTCGACGCAGGATGAAGGAGAATCTATGTAGCGATGTAGTAAATGTAACATAAAATAACATTGAAAAAACAGACACTTCACTCAGTCATACAACAAGCGCTTTTCTTTATGCCTCGTTACTTGCGTCTCTACTTGAATTTCATCTTGTTTTCTTGTTGTCTTCTTTTCTCTCTTCTGTAATAGCTTTGCATATGTATGTGTTCTCTTGTGAGTGCGTTTGTGTGAAAAGGGGAAAGGGAGGCGATGGATGACGACGATGATAATGACAGTGCTCATCCTGGATAGACCTTATTTTGACTTGCTTGTCTTGTCACACCATAATATCTCGCTCATTGTGTGTATAATGGGCACGCACGTTACCTTATCTGCGCTGCTCTGCTTTCGTTCAGTTTAGCATACTTTTTTCTGGATTTCCTTTTTCCAGCGGACCGAGAGGAGAGGAGGAGATGATGATTTTATGAGAAGGAAGTAAGGATTTGAATCGCTTGCCTGCTTTCTGGAAAAAAGGATGGTGGTGGTGGTGTATATGCGGTGATGCTGGATCTAGATGTGGATAGAAATACTCCTGCCACTCTCTGCTAGTTAGTGCTTTGCACCGAGGAAAACATCGAGATGAGCGTGTTTGATCCATGGGACCACATCCAAAATCATTGATGATGTTGACGATGATGATTCGAAGCACTGAGGCTTGCAAAACAGTAGACATCTAAGCTCTTCTCTTGTGCCTGTTCCCTGACAAAACTAGCCTGGCAATGGCATTACGAAGAGCATAGGAGAAGAAGGGATGTGCTTGGAAATCACGGAGAGTGGCACTTACTTGTACCAAGGAAGACAAAGTGAGTGAAGCAAAAGTATTTCAGTTATAGGTTTAGTTAGGTTAAGGGAAGGGAAGACGCGAAAAACGAGCGAATCAAGCAACGAACGAGCAACCGGGAGAAAGACGCAGGGAAGCGTGATTCCCATCACTCTCTCCAAAAACTCATTCTTATTTTATATTCCACCCCATCATGTCATTGCTTGCACTGCACCACTGAACTTGTTCTTCTTTTCCTCTCCTCTCCTCATTTTACTTTACTTCATCCTTCATTTTCCTCGTGTGTGTGCGAGTGTGTTGTTTTTTCATATTAGACATCCTTATTACTTCTAACTTAAATTCCACCACCGTTTTCCTACTCACAGGACGACGGTGAGCTAGAGTGAGAAGAAAGCCTGAGAAGGAGAAGAGAATCGAAATCCACGCAGGTAGACATTATCAGAAGAAGAGGAGATGCGGTAGACGCACCAAAAGCACCGTAATATAACCAGCAGCAGCACAATTTCTTGATCACCATCGTCATCATCATCATTGTGATCACATTGCTGCCACTGCCACTATTCAAAGTGTAAATTCATCTTGATCGTTCTTCTCTCCCTTTTTATTTTGTGTGCACACACTCCCTGCATCAGTATTCTTCAGAGAAATGACTATCTAAAGCCCATAATCACATCCCACACGCTCATATTATGCCAAGAGAAACTTGTAGTGTGAACTTGTAGTAGCTGTAGTGGCAAAGAAGTGAGTGAGCCTGGAAACTATTCGATCTCTGAGTGAGACACTTGCTTGCTTATTATCACTGAGGATAATTTTCGTATCCACTTTCTGGATACACATCCACCATTCTTTCTTAGATGCTTTTGCACATTTAGTGCACATTTTTTTACAAATGTTTACCTGCTCTATTATAACATAGTCACTGATGCACTTGTCTGCATTAGAACTTGGAAAGAGAATCCCAGAGCAAGAGCATTGTGTGTCGTCGTCATCATCATCAACTTTGTTGAGACGTGAAGTAAGCTGATCATAATGATGGTTGTCATTATCCCAAGAAAAATTTTTCAGAGAGGAAACAAAAAGAACATAAAATATTGTAAACAGGACAGCTCATGTATAAATAAAAATGGGGGAAATGAGAAACCCCGTAAATCCCACATATTAACTGTACTCATGTACGCACCGTATCCAGTTCCATCAGGCACAAGTATTTATTTACTCAGGTAAAAAAGAGTCGTCCCAAAACACACTAAATCTATGTGAGCATAATGTGATGATGTGTGGCAAAGCATAAGAAAGAAAGAGAGAAACTGAAACTGACACAAAATGTGATTTGGTGAAGCTCATAAAAAGTGGTATCATCAAGAAGAGTCTTGAAGAAAGAGCGTCCCTTAAACAACCCCAAAAGTTCTCTTTGAACTGCCGAGAGAAACGGAATAGTTTCGCATTTTCTCTCTGGTGCACGTACATAACCAATCTCTAAGATTGCATGCGATGATGTTATTATGCAAACCGATGGGAATTTCATGATAAATGTGTCATGAATATTTTACGCTGCGTTTATTTGCTGCTGTGTTATTTCTTTCTGGCTGCTTCTGTAGTTGGGTGCGTTTCCGTTGTGCGTTGCTGTGCTGGCAGTGTAGCTAACTAATAAAAAACTCCTTTCGTCATAAAATTCTAAGAAGAATGCAATGCAAAGAAGAAAGAGCCACTTTCCTTGGATTCTTTGAACTCATACTACTTAACAGTGTTTGCGGACTACTTTGATTAGAAATGAAGCATTTCCAAATATCAAATTCTGGCAACCGCAACATCCTATAGGGAACAAGCAAACAGCTTTATTCAGTCTCCCTTTTTACTAACTTTGAGTTTCCGCTACGTGATAGATCGTTTCGTGCAGGCCGCCTTCTGAGGAAAGAGTTGAGGAAAGAATTTATGCAAAACAGCCCGCTGCAGGAAATTTTCGATCTAACAAACAAAGTCAACAAGGCAATGGGTTCAATCAATCCGAGGTCCAACCTTCCCACTCGTAATAATAAAGGCACCAGAAAACAACATAAACATCTTCTATCAACAATACCGCACAGTGACCCTTTTGTCCGACCGCAACTGGGCAACTTAACCCTCCTCCTTTCTTTATGTGTGACCAGTAAATAAAGTTTCGTTCGACAAGAGAAAAAGAGAAATCAAAGAATTGACTTTAGTTATTGGCAGAGTAGTGAGATGATTATATTTTGACCAGAAGTCGTGGCGATGTAATTATTATACGGCTATTATCAAAGGCAAGGCACACCGATGAACAAAAGAAAAAAGGATGAAAAAAAAAGAAGGAGGAAAAAGCAATGGCAATATTAAGTAAGATGAGTACCACCATCGTACCGCACCACCAAGCAATCCGCCGACCGACAAAGCAAAGAGGCGCCAATACTCTCAGAGGACCCAATAATTCACGATAAAGTAGAAGAAGCTGAAACAAGTAGTCAGAAGAACATTTATGATCATTATGGACTCTTTAATGTCCTTTTATTGAGGCAAAAGACATATCGTTACATACACTCAAACAAACGTGCACCTCATCATCATCATCATCATCATAATCATCGTCATCGACGTAACCAACATCGTCTTTCACAGCACATTCCAAAAAATAATCTATTGCCTTGCTTATGCAAGCAAGTTTTTCCGTACCGAACGAGAGCCAGTCTTTGTTCATGTCCGAGAGAAGAATAAAAAGAAGCAGTAGGAATGTATGTAACGTGTCCAACTTTACCATATCATATATCACCGTGGCCATCAAGCATTTTTTGTCGACTGGATCTGTTTCTCTGTTTCCAGTCACAGCCACGGCCACAGCATTGGAGAGCCGAGTCCAGTCCAGTCCAGTTTTGCGGTATTCCTGATAAAATATCAGAAACTAAACGTGCTTCACTTCTCCAAGTGCAGCTTGGAAGAGAATAAGAAAGAAATTTGAAGAATGGTTGAAAAATTACATTCAAATCTCGCCCATAATGATATGATAATGATGATAGATATACAAGCAGTTACGGAATGAGGAATATCACTTTGAAGTAAGTGCTTACATTTTTACTTGCACACATAAAAAATACTTGTTACACGGAGTCTGGTGCAAGTGCTCAGTTAAACAATTCCCAGTAGTTTACAATTTTTCAAATCATAATAATGATAGTAAACGTGGCGGCAGCGGCGGTGATGATAAATAATATGAAATGATGACCTTAGGTTTTTCAGTGGGACCACAAGAGCATTAAATATTATTGCACAGTCGTTTTTCGGTATGTTATCAACTTCTAAATTGCTAGTTGAGCTGAACATATTACCAATATGTACTGGGTTAATGGGTGGTATGATTTCTGATGTCGAATTATTCAGTTGGTAAATGATTGTTGTCCTTTGTATCTTTCTGTTCCTTACTCTTGGGAGAAGAGAAAAAACAAGTTTATGGACTTTTGTGATTTACTGTCTTCACACATTCCTTCTTACTTTAACCCAGACCTGTCCGTGAAACAGTGTTGCAAATGGTATTTACCACCAAAGGGTATTTACCGGTAAAATACGGTTTTTACCGGTAAATACCACTCAGAGCTAGGTGGGAAAAAGTAATTAACATGTATTACTTTGTCTCATTAGTTGAGCTGAACATATTACCAATATGTACTGGGTTAATGGGTGGTATGATTTCTGATGTCGAATTATTCAGTTGGTAAATGATTGTTGTCCTTTGTATCTTTCTGTTCCTTACTCTTGGAAGAAGAGAAAAAACAAGTTTATGGACTTTTGTGATTTACTGTCTTCACACATTCCTTCTTACTTTAACCCAGACCTGTCCGTGAAATAAAAATGTACACACTTATTACAAGCCAGAAAACGTGGCAAGAGTCGAGATAGTATTAAATTAAAAGTCAAGATTTACGGATTACAAATCAACAAACTCAGGTATGGAAATAGATTCAGAAGAAATACTAAGAAAAATGTGAAGATCAGATTTTTTCCTTGATTAAAAGAAAAATGATAAAGAAAGTGAACCCCTCCCTGCTTTAAAAAGATAACATTTTGGTAGCAGTTAAGATCTTTGCTATTTTAATAAGATTGTGGACATCACAGAGCTATGTGCATTATCGGCACCATCTCCAGTCTACAGAAACGTTGACGTTGACATTGATGATGCTCTTCAATTTCATTACAGTCGGGTTGGACACAAATACAATTTTATTGCATCGGTGAGCTGGACAGAGAAGAAGCAGAAACCTTTATTAAGACGACAACGGCAAGCGAGCAGCTGTCCCGTCATCTTTTATTTCTCTAATCTAATGCAAAGAAACGAAGAAGACAAACGATGCTGGACACACAATTCTTTTCTTTCCAACAAAATCAGTAAAGTTCAGTAAAAATACTTTATTAAACTCAAGCTCTGTCTTTGATGACATACCCTTTCCCAGAGTTGTATCTATGACTGACATGAATGTTGCATTGCGCATTAGATCATTACATTAAACCTCACCTCTCCCTCTGCCTTTTTTATCATTGTTTATTGAATGCACCGATCACCGATACGCACATCCAACTGATCCAACATAAACCAGCAAATGCCATGAAACCATCAAGACCTCCATCAAAAACGTTGTTTTATTGCTGCCATTATTCGAATAGCCAGTAAAGTAAATAGTACACACAACCCTAAACCATTAAGAAGTGAACCATGCCGGACTCGAGTTGAACCGTCTCTCTCTTTTCCCCTGTAATCATTTCGGAAGAGCTAACGTGGAGATTCCGAAGATACATTTGAATTGGACCCAATGAGTTGAGCAAAGCAAACAAAGGGAAAGAAAGTGGCAGATGAAAAACCGGAGTACAGATTACGTGCTATTAGAAAGATTTGTGAAAAAGATGAGAACGACTGGTCGATCCTACGTTTTGTCCGGTTCATGTATTTTATATGCCAAGGTGAACAGTGCGTAATGAAAATCTGCTTCGTTTGCCAAAAATCCTTTCGTAAGCACTCTTACTTTTCGTTTCTTTTTTCTCTCCATTCTTCACAATTTCTTTTCCACTTTTATCGCCTTCGTTAAAAACTAAGTTAGTCTTTAATTTTCGACCATTGTCCACCATAAAGTTTTGTAAAAAATGTTTCAGGGTTAAATTTTTGTTTGGTTCTTGTGGATAGAGGGAATCTAGATAAACCGGCACAACAAACCTACCGATAAAGTGTTGGCTCAACATACACAAATGACGCATTGTTCAATCAGATAAAGTCAAAGTCTTATCTGCCGATCCATCTTTTTTCATGACAATTAGACCAGTTATTACATTAACTTTTCTGGCTAATCGTTCCACAAAGAAATTCCTTCTTTCAGTGGTCAAGTTAGAGTTCACTAACCAAATAAAATCACAAGGTTTACGAGCAGCTGCTTATTCTAAATCTTTACCATCATAGACCAAATTGTTTAAACTTTTCTCACATCGCTGCAAGAATTGTCAACGGCTTGTTTTTGGATAGTTATTGAGATTGCTTCTGGAGTACTCTTCGATTACATTTTACATAGACTTTCAAAAAGAATTGATTTCACATTATGATATAAGAATTCATTTTGTACATACAGCAAATAATAGCTCCAGCATCATCAAACATAAACATGCTTTCGCACGTAGTCATTATTACCCAGATCATAATTCCGGACAATTTTATGATAACTATGACTAAAGTTTATTAAGAGATTTATTCTTTGAAAAGCTGTTGCACACTCGCTTCAAAAGGAAATGCTATTACAGTAAGTACGCAGTTTACCTGTTCTCACACTTGCTCACATTTTATTTTGTACCATTTAGCCCGGTCTGGCTCATAACTTTCATCTTCATCACTCTCATCTACGTTGTGTGCATTATTATTATCTCCATACATTTTCATTCGTGCGTTACTTTACATAATAGTAACAATAATATTTGGTGTGTAATAACGCCTCCGTTGACGTCGTACACATTCACAGCAGGCCAGACAAGTAATCCCAAAGATCAACTTTTTTGCTTCTTCAAATTTCCGTCATCATTAACAGCTTTTGGCAGCTTAGTTATAGGTTGCCGATTCTATTCTATCGAGGAGATGATTATGATGATCTGCCTAAGTGGCAACACTCCCAGTACCATGATTCAGCAAGTGAAGGAAAAGTACATTGGGTTTGTGTACAAATTGTGCCACAAGGTAAAAAGTAAAATCGCTTCTTGTTTCTATTGCTGTCGTATGTTAATTTGAGGGCGCGCAAGCAGGTGAGAAATGTTTTGACTGTTGACGTGTACAAGTTTTTCTTGACAAAAAGAGCCTGCTTTTATAAAAATGGTTAACTATTCAATTGGGAAAAGAAAGAGGTAGGTGGACTGAATTGAAATGAATGAAAAAGAATGCTCACATTTGTGTCCACCCGAACGGACAGACAAAATAATATTCTTTTTCAAATTCTTTTTTTCTCCGTTCATTGTAGATTTATTTATGTCGAATTTATGCGTTTACTTGATGACAGTGTAAGTAATGCAACATGCAACTGAACTTGTACGTTGGTCTGGTCACTCAAGTTTGATTTTCAGAATATAATGTCAAAGGCCGCACGTTATGTGCCCTGAGTCCACATGCACATTTCCTGATCAGATTTGTTTGTGTGTGTGGACAGAAGAGTAAAACATGTTGTGTGTGCGAGTGTGCCCTTTCGGAATGTTGAATAATGTGGCAGGGCAGAAGGCGCAATATGTCCAGCAGAGCACGGGATAATGTTTCTTCAGGACACTTTCGAGACATCCCATCAGTTTCCCATCAGCACATGTCATTTGGGGGAGCAAGTCCGACGTGACAAGCATTTCGTACATCCCTGGATATTACTGCTGCTGCTGCTGCTGCCCGGCGATTGAGTCATGCTTCCTTTCCCTTATGATATGAATGCATCTTCACCGGGTATTTCATAAGGTAACAAATGGACATGTGTAACTGCAAGCTGAGCGAACTCAGAGAACCCACATAATCCAGAAAGGAATTTCCTCAAACATAACATGCACATTCACTCATTCACTCACATCACATCACATCGCCTTTCTGTCGAACACAATACAATGTATTCATGCATCCATAAAAGATGACCAAACTTCTAAACTGCGCTCAACTGACAAAATGCAGACTAGAATGGGTAAACTGGACATGGATATCCTTCCGAATGCCACCATTGCCCTCACATCGCGGCGCTCGGTATAGATATCATGGTATCAATGGGATTTAAAAAGGGGTCTCCCGTGAACACAGAACGCTGCCCAAGTGTGGTAAATAACAAAAAAGGAGGAAAAAATGGAGCACATGCCATTGCCATCGCCATCACCAACTTGAGCTCTTCTCTTCGTTGTTGTGTAGTGTGTGCATTGTTTGAAAGGATGATACCCGATATCTATTCTGCATCCACCATCTACCAAAGACTTCAATTAAGTTCAGAGTGGAGTGTGCAGAGTCAACAAGAAAACCATACGGCACATAATAAAATCTATAATGCATCATAGGCCGTCGACTCACTCTTTCCTGAGAATATGTTATTATTTTGAGAGAAAAAATGGAAAAAAGCATGAAAAGTGGCCGGTCGCCTTCCGAACGTCCGTTTGTCGGTGTGGGTTTCGTTTACTTTACTCATAGTCTGCATTACAAATGAGTGCATCAAATATCTTTGAACAGAACCATTTGAAATCGGATCCTCGCTAGCAGTCGTAAGCAAATGAAATGAATGAGTGACTGGGCGGGCAGGCAAGCAAAGTAAAGCAATCGAGACGAAGAACAAACCTTTGGAATATCTATTAACATGAGAAGCACGTTTGTCAGATCATTCCCTTCCTTCCGTCCGTTCTCCCGTTTTTTGCCATATTATTCTTTCTAGGCTGCTTTAAGTTATAAAGTATTCTGTTCATGTAGCTCGGTGTTTTGTTTGTAATGAGATTTTGTGAAAGCAATGTGATGGTTTTATGTTCAGGAGAGCCATTATGGACACACATTAGAGATTTGTTGCACAATGAGGCAGTCATCAATGAGAGAATAATCGATTAATGAAAATCATGTGGGTGTTCGCATATCATTTTCGCATGCATATGGATTACTTCATTTCGTAATACAATATTATTGTATGTAGATTACCAGTAACAGATTTTAAAGTCGAGTCTCTCTACGTTTCATGTTCGTTTGCTTTCAAAAATGAAGACTTAAAAGCATCGTTTTCACTGGTCAACATTAACAATCAGTGAAGTAATAATAATTGACTTAAAACAGGATCAAACGGTTTTACTCATTCAATTCTCTACTTTCTATACGTTGGTTGGTATAGTCATTCAAAATTGACGACCACCTAAGTCCCTTTATAATGTCATGGGCCATGACGCGACTGTGCACCAATCAGAAATAATAACTGTGGCTCAAATGCTTAAATGCACTTTGGTGATGTCGTTAGATTTTTATTATTGCATTGGCAGTACCACCAAGGGAGTGTTAAGACCTCCCACCTCTACCACACTCAAATTTGAGATGCGTTCCTTTTGCAAAATGAGCTAGCTACCTGAAAGAATGCTCAACACTGAACACTAATTTTCGCCACATCTTTGCAAACCTCAAGTAATTCAAGGATGGAGCCTGAGATGATGCGGTTGAGATTTGCAATAAAATAAGTTGCGTTTTGTTCGTTTGGTTATTTCTGGGGTATTTATGTATAACCGTGAAATGTAATCCTCCTCTGCCGGTACCTCTACGAAATATTACATCACAATCGAAAACTTTTGATAGTGTAAGTGTAGCATGCATGAAAATGATAGACTGAGGGAAACACCACATTTATCTGCTCTAGATAGAAAATAATGGACATGCATTATTCAAGTAGTAAAGAAATGGTCTTTCCATTCTCTGGGTAATAATCTATAACTAAAAGTAAGTGGCTACCCCATTTGTCACTTATCTTGGGTTTTTTCACCCAAACTCGAATCCACCCTCCTCCCGTGCGTGTGCGTGAAAGAATACGGAATGTACAATTTTATTTCTCCGAATTCTTACCGCTACGCAATGTAATGTGAATTGAGGATGCCAAAAGAAAATAACTCGTCGTGCTCCATTCCATTTCTTTTTCATCTCCTCTCCTCGCTGGCTCTGCATCGTCACTCTCAAAGGGAAAGTTTGACTCACCTCTCGTTCATACCGTACCACTGAGAAATTGATGTGATTTGATCGAATTTGAATGACGGGAAGAAAAAAGGTTCAAGATGTTTTGCAGCGAGAGGAGGAGAGGCAAATCAAGTAAACTGATCTGTGGGGTTGCTCGTTGCACGCATATACACTCACTCGAAGGATTTAGTCATCCTTCACTCAATAAAGATGATTGGCACATTTCCAGTAAAACATCCGTGCATTTTTTTCCTTTCCGCTCCCACCCTGGCAAATCCCAAGTGACAACAGAAAAAAATTCACTTTGCTTCGACATCCAACATCGCTTGCTCATCATTACCGTTAGCCTTTACTTTGCCAGAACTTGGGCTCCGGTAAACTACCTAAATAAAAAGCGGCTACATTTTTCTTTTTTCCATTCAAAATGTGTTTTTGAGTGGGTGAGAAGTAGACGGGGGAAGAAAATTGCAGTAACGCACATAACATGATAAAATTATTGTGAAATCCAATCACGGCAGGATTGAAGGGAATAGTATCATCATCACGAAATACTAACGGGAACGATTTGGGGGTGGTCGTCCCTCCGTCGACCATTTTATATTAGAGCTCTAACAAAATCCAATATTATGTATACTATATCGTATTAGATTCTATTGGAATCAAATCAAAACGTTAAGAATGAATTTGAATAGAAATATTATAAAACGCGATGTGGGACATGTAAAATCAAACATACGTTGACTTCACCGCCGCTATGATCACCGTGTAATTGTGATCGTGCCGCAACAGCAAACATTTTATTGACCGGAGAAGTCAATTGGATTTTATTATCTCTTCTTTGCATCTATTATTGAAGATACACAATAACTCCGAAGTTTTAATCCGTTCGAAAAACTCCGTGGGTACATTTTCGTTTACATTTTAAATTTTAAATCTACACGAATTTTCATACCTACGGAATAAGCAAGACCATTATTATTAATGTGTGTAGTGTATTCACGTGTGCACATGTAATTACCCAGGTTCATTTGAAAGAAAGGAAAACCAGCCCAGAAAGAAAAATGAATATTTTCCATAGCGGTGCATCGTTGCAGTGCATTGTTGAAAGTGATTGTTGAGAAATAGTTTAGAATTTGAGTTGAGTGCATGACATCCATAATGATAATGGCATGTAGGGGGTGGTGTCTTTCTAATGATACCGGCTAAATGCCACAAAGTGATACCGCAAAGTGCCCCCATCGAGAGACACAGGTCAAAGCCGTAAAAATTGAAGAGGTGTGAGCCGGCTGGGCTGACTGCGCTCACTTCACTTGACGCTCTTTTCTTTCGTTTCCTTTCTTGAAAGTTGAAAAAAGGGTTATGATGCGATCTGGTATAGTCATAATAATGGGAACATGACTCTACTTAAACTTCTTTTACTTACTACACACATGCTCGGCTCAGTTCAGGCAAAGCGAAAAAAAGGAGTCAGTTTTCTTGGTTCAACAAAAGGGTCATTTTAGGATGTGAAGTATAAAAGGAAGCATCGCAGGCAGGCAGGCCATAATAATAATGTTTCTTGTATAACATGGAAAGCTCTCTTGTAGTCATATTAAGCAGTCTCGTGGTTTCCTTTTTCCTCTGTAAACTTAAAACTCCCAAAAAGCGAGAAAATATGAATATTAGGAAAGGAGGAGATCCTACGTGCCGTGTCGTGTCCGTCCTTACGCTATCCCTATTCTTTTTACTACTTGCTAACTTTTCCCTATATCGTGTGCTTATATTTTCATATTTACATATAAATCTCAGCCTTGTTGAGTTTATTTTTTGGACCAGATAAGAATGTTACTAGAAAAGTAACACAACAGAGCAAGAGTAATAAAATAACGATGCACCTACTTTACTTTCTACTGCACACTTTTTATCCACAATCAACTTTTTTCTATCTTTACACTTTTTTCTTTTTCCCAAAAGTTTTACATTAAAGCACGAAAACCTACAAAAGGAAAAACACAATTTTTACATGCCACACGCTACAAAAGCTCCTTTTCTTTTCTTTAGCTCATAAAGTTCAGGTTGATCACTTTACTGTACGACTTACGACAACAATTGCTTTTCTCTTCTGCTTTACAATAGAATCACCAAGTAACGTACAAAACATGGATATGATGTATTTCATCGTCATCATGGACTTCATCATCATCACCGCCATCATTGTGTACCCATTGTTAAAGTAGTGAGATGAAGTGGAGTGCTCAGGATGTTCCTTCTTTTCTTTTGCCTCGAGTAATTTCAATGAGCTGCTCGCCAGGCTCTTTGCAACTCGTCTGCTTCCTTCTTGATGGCGATGCTCCTGCTGCCTGCACGGTTATGTTATAGGCTTCATTATCGTCGGTTGAGTGTGCTTCAAACACATTTTCCATATGTAATACACCCTCGCTCCGAGTTGGAGGAGTCAAACACGAAGAACAAGAACAATATGAGCAATTTACATTTTACACCAGACTTTAAAGAGAACAGAGCCATATTACACGGTATACCTATTGCATCGTGGTCATAACATCATCATCGAGCATCCATCGTGCCGTGCCACATTTATTATGAGAATCCGTACTCCCTAAAAGTTGTCTTCATTCAGGGCTCCCACCACCAACACCAAGAGCAACTAAACTAAAATGCACATCTGCTCATTCACATTCACAGCAAACGGAGAGCCATGAGCCAGCTTCAGGTTGATCATCTAAAAATCGTACTCTTGCAGCACTCTCCGTGCGTGCAGTAATGACGAAGAAAACATAAACACAGCGTAAAAAAGATATTATATCAGAAGAAAGATGAGCGAGAAGAGAAATTGCTCGTGCCCCCAACCAACTAGCAAAATACTAAAACGCCACGAAAAGGTATGCGTAATATCCGTGTGGAATATTGTTAATTGTTCTTCAGAAGAAGGAGCCCAGCTCACGATTCCCCATTCTTGTGTATTATTTAATGCTTCCACTGCACTAGTGACTAACCATAACTCTCTCATTACAAACCAACAATTTATGACGCCAATGCCTGTTGTTCTGTACTAGGAAAAAATCTTTATTATGCACAACCTAAAGCCGCAAAAGTCTCATGAAGGGGTTGCTGCGATGGGATGATTCCATACTATGATGATGGTCATAGTCATGAAGATGGCAATGGCTTTGTAGAGCAATATTACAGGGAGTAAGGTTCATTTGTACTGTAAGGAACGAAACCAAAATAAATATGGTGGAATTTTAGAACGACTCTTGAACAATAGTAAAATGCAATATGTTCACTGTATTTTACTTTACATTATTCTGTGGCGACGCGGACAAATCTTATTTTTGGTACATTCTCAATTTGCTACTTAGCACTTGTCCTTTATTCTTCTCGCTTATTATTATTTTTATTATTCCTCCTCGTCTCGCCCCGCTTATATAACGTCTTCAGTTTATTGGAGGAATTTCTTGGGAAAGATGGACTTAAAGATGCTGAGTTATTATTATTATAATGTTAAAGATGTTGTGCATGCTCGCTCTCCTCGTCTCTTTACAACTCGCACTCTCGCACCCTCCTTTCTTTCTCTTTCCACTCTAATCATTCTCAACTAAAAAAAACAACAGTTCTATGCAGATGGGCTTTTCGTTCAAAAGGAGACGAATATGAGTGAAAAATTGCACCTTAGAGATGGAAAGGATTTTTAAATGAAACGGAAAAGGAGGTGGTGGCAGTGGGATGGTGGCGGCTGTTCGCTTGGTTTGGTACAGAAGACCTTGGTTCAAAGTGAAGTGCACGTTTTGTGTTGTAGTAAACCAGGCGTGTTTAAGTTGCTGTTGCTGCTCTCTTTTCTTCTTCCCAGCCTCGTTTTCTTTTTCCTCTCTTTTTCTCAATGTTTGGCTTTCGTATTTTCCTCCTCAGTTTCTGTGAGTGAGATGTTCCAAAAAAGAGATAAATGTGCTTCTTGAAAGTCTTATCTGTAATGGGACAATGATAATGCGCATTCCTCCAAACTGTGCACAGACAGCAGTGCAGTGGCAAGGAGGCGACTCGACTGCTGAACCGACTGTCTCACTTTTTCGATTTCATGCTATTATGAATTACGACACAGGGAATAAGAAAAAGAGTAGACTGGAGTAGGTAGAGAAACCCACTTGAATTTGTCTTTGGAAGGACAAAACAGTGAAATAAAATAAAATGCTAACGGGAAAAAATCTAACTAAAGTAAGTAGTCTGCTGCACCATTACTTTTGGTCTCTACAGGAGCGACATTTACAAAAGAACGCGATATTTTTCTCTAAAGTCAAAAAGGCACAAAAGGAAGGAAAAACGGACATGTTCCAGCTTCATCATATTGTAATATCGTAGGAAGGAAGGAAATCTACAAAAAGGAAAGGGAAGATGAACGAGTGCGAAAAGTGCGTTTTTCATTTTCATAAACCTTAGCCGAGAGCCAAGAAAACGTAGAGAGGAAGGAAGGGACCCACGTACCGCATATTCCTAAATCATTTCTTTGTGTATTTTCCCCCATTATCATTACAACACAATAAGAATATCACAGCGGAAAACTGAAGTGAACCGCAAGCAAGTAAAAAGTTACATATTAGCTTAGGAATGTTATAACTAATGCAGCACGGCATACGTGGCACTGGCAACTTTTCTTTTAAAAAACGGTAACGCTGTACTTATTAAACTGGTGCTATTTTATTATATAATACATCGTGCCTGTTTCTTTCCATCTTTCGCTCTTCTTTTTTGCCTTGTTGTGTTGTCGCTGTCGCCTCCGTTGGGAGACGACGACAGTGAAAATATATTTGTTTCTTTTAAGTAGGTAGGAGCAAGGAGAAAGAGGAGAAAAACTTGCACTGTCAAAAGACAGCTTTCTGAATACATGGAAAGAAAAGGAGAGAGCGGAGCGGACAGGAGCTAAGACGGATATTACCCGGAGGAAATAATATCCGCAACTCGCATCCCACACGACAAATTCAACTTACTTTAGTCCCTTTCTTTACCTATATAACATTCTTAGAAGAAACGCTATAGTGCACCACCTTTCCAGTTTTTTTTGTCTGGTTTGGAATGGCACACTCCAAAAAGTGTACATTTATTTAGACCTGACTACAGTATATTTATATTAGCACAGTGAAGTATTATGCACAAAGCAAAAATCCATCCAACAAACACATGGCATCCCACATAAGAAAAGCAGGAAGGATGACGCTTTTTTACCAAGAAAAAGGTTGATCCAGGTTTGCAGTGGTGGTGGTGGTTGGTGTTTCTCCTTAGTTAGATTTATAGAGAGTATGACAAAGTGAGGAGAAACAAGAGAAATCGGTTTCCTTCCATATGATGATAATATCCAAGGAGGAAGAATTTTTAGGCCGATATGATGATATCAAATGAAAGTGTTTTACTTCCTTTTATATAAACTACGCGCTTATAGACCTTATGTACCTTTTTTTGTTCCAAGTTATAGTACATGGAAGAGAACAGCGAACACTTTATTTATCCGGAAAACGTAGCTCGTTTATAAAACATGTAGAAAGAGAGAGAGAGAGAGAAGACTCGCGGTAGACTGTTCTGTAGTTTCACGAAGTGGTGCTATGAAGTTGTTGCAGTACATAAGTAATCTGTAAATGATGGCAAGTGCGGAAACTCACTTTGGTAATTGGCAACTCAAGCGAATAGAAAATGAGTGGTGATGGTATGGTGTATCAACCATCTATGTATATCAACCTGATGTGGTACAGCAGGGAACAGCCAATGTATATAACATGACATGGTATAAAAGTGTGGACCGGAGAAGTGAACTTGTTCAGTTGTTCCGCGTCCATTTACTTTCAATATTATAAAAGAGAAAGGAAAGCAGGAAGGAGGAGGAGAATTGGGAGAATAAACCTAGTAACCACTTACTTTTCCTGGAACGAAAAAAACTAAGAAGTTCTCTTTCTGCTTTCCTTTCTCAGTTTGACTCCACTCACTCACTCACTTCTTATTCTGGAAATAAGTTGAGTCCTGAGTGAATGGAGGTTTATCATCTGTAGGATTTAATAGGATCGACGAACAAGAAAAAAGGCGAAACGATAGCTGACTCAGGCTGACTCGTCGAATTTGTATTTGTTTGTTGAATGGAAAATAGAATGAATGACTGAATGAATGAATAAATGTTAGCGAGATTAGAATTCAGTGAAAATCCAAATGCAGATAGAGCCAGATCCATACCTTTCTCTACTAATCCCGTGACGTTTCGCTCTCACTCTAATATAAAGTGAGCAAAGTGAGGGTTAGCATCTACGATAGAAACATTATAGTTATTACAACTATGAAGTGAGTGGAGTCCAATCCAAGTCTCACTTTTCTATCTCCATTTTTGTCGCTTCCTTCTCCGTCTTCTTCTTTTGATATGCATGGGAAAAGTTTTTGTCGAAGACGGGGAACAAGTGTGGTACAAGTAGCAACTAATTTGTTTTCTGTCAAAAGGGAATCAACATAGCGTGTAGAAAAACCGAAAAAGACGACAGAGAGACTTGTAATCTGAACAAGGATAATGATCATCACTCCACAGTCTCCTTCTTCCTTCTATTTTATTCTCCTGCATCGCATTACATTATAACACTTTTTCCATAATCAACAGGAACATGACACAAAGCTTATAGAAAAGACGAGAGAGCGGATGGCAGAGGGATGTACCCAAGAACAGGCACTGTGGGTATATTTGTGTACTTTGTACAAGCATTTTCATCGTTCCTTTAGTTCACTCTTCTCTTGAAAAAAAACTTCCGTAATGAGCTAAAACCACCCAAGCATATCATTATCACCAAAATGTTGTTGAATCAGCACCACCATACTACCATAACATAACAGCGGAATCACTCTCACACATCAAGTTGTGTGAAGTGAAAGTAGTAATGGATGCGATCATGATTATTTGCCATGTTTGTGGAACAACAAAAAAGTTTGTGAAAGCAATGAAAGTGAATGCGTAAATTTTCGCCTACCTTTTCCAAAAGGAAAAGAGCTCTTCTTGCCCACAATTATCATATTGTCACCATTTTAACCTTTCAAAGACAGGAATGATCGTTATAACTTTGGTGTACTTATTACAATGGCACACCGCGAAAACTTTTCCTTGTCAAGAGTAAAAGTTCATTGTGGTGACTTAATGCGCACTTTAATAAGGCATCAATAGTTGAAAGTAAAAGTTGAAATGACTTCTTTTACGAAACCACAGTTCACAATTCAATGCGAAGCGCTTCAAGTTGCGCAGCATGCTAAGGCAAAATTCAAAAGCAAAAGCAAAATTTATTCGTCAAAAAATCCACTTGCCTTGACAGTGGTGGGCACATAAAGCTCCGGATCCATGTAACAACCAAACGCTCCATCATCATCGTTATTATTATTATGTGCAAACGGGAAGAAATCATCTTTCAAATGAGGATGTCCCGCTGGAGGCCCGATGTGGAAGCCTGGAATTGATTAACAAAGGGAAATTGCTTATTTCATTATTTATTCATTTGCAAGGAGAACTGAGTGAGTGAGGGTGTGAGTGAGCGAGCAGAGACATGGAACAAGGAAAAATAAATTTCGACATTCAAAAATGAAACATGTGCCATGTAATAATATATTTTTATTTCATTTCATTCCTCATGAAATAAGGACAAAGAAAAACGTGTTGTGATTTTCATTAGAAGCCAGAGTGAGTTCTTCATGGCGAAGGCAGCGGTTGGTCCCACTGCCGTTACTGCTTCTCTCTGTTCAATTCTGTTTTGGCTAGAAAGCTTTCGAAAAGAAAATCAAAGTGGGAGACAGAGAACAGACGGCACAAGTCATTATGTCAACTCATACAGTGAAAGGAGAGAAAGCAGGAAAAAATAAAGTTCACAGACGGAGACACGGTCAGGCAACGCAATGCGGTTTCACCCAAAAGATAATAAAAGGACGTGGAGAAGAAAAGGGAAAATGAAGAAGACGTATAATAACAAGGAGAAAGAAAAAAGGTTGATGATGGTTGGCATGCATGGCAGTGGTTGTGGCACATACACAACCAACGGTTCCAAATATAAAAGGGAAGAGGCAATGGGTTGGCCCGACAAGAGCATTGGAATTTTTTCGCTACTACTGCGACTAGTCCAAAAGCATAAATATCTGGCATACATGAATTCAGCGTAAGCAAAATTATATGTATATGTATACAGATTTCCCTTCCAAAACTCATAAATACTTTTAGTAGAAGGAGAAAGAATACTCGAACTTGTTATAGAGAGAAGTGTGGACAGAGTGCACACCATTGTATAAGGTTATGCATGTGTGTCTCACTCACCATCACCATCATGAAAGAAACCAAGGAAGTAACGAAACGAAAGCGTATAATTTTTGGAAGCAAACCAACCTTTTGCTTTGACCCAAAACCGGAACTTGGAGTTCTCTGCATTATTCAACTCTTCTCCTCTGAGAGTCTTCACAATCCGGCAGTATTTCTTCTTTGTGATTGTTTTTGTCTTTGCTGAGTCTCCGTAAGTCCGGAGTACCCAGGGCTGGAATGCCTCGTACATCGTTTTCCTTGACATTTTCGACGTTGACAGAAGGGACATTTGTTTCGGCTGTATTGTTGTGGGTTTCAATGGGCTGCCAGTTCGTTTTCTACCCGTTGTTCCAGAAGTTGTACCGTTATTAGTGGCTGAGGCACGGGAGTTGCCTCGTCCTTTCGCCGAATTCCCATTAGCGGCAGCAGCAGAAGGAGATACTGCTGATGATGTTGTGGAGGAGGATGATGACAAGCCTCTTGATCCCACCGAATTCGGTTTTGACATACAAACTCCATTGTTATTATCCACACTTTCGTCTCCAGACCCCGTAGCTGTGGCCGTGACACTCGCTCTGCTGACTGCACTAGATCTTGAAGATTTCCCTTCCTTCACCAATCTGTCATCCGACCCTTCATTTACCCTCTTACTCGGTCTCCCTTTGTGACCGTGGTTATTCCCATTATAACAACTTCCACTGCCGCTATTATTTTGATTTCTCCGACGGCCTGATGATGAAGGAGCTGATGATGATTCTGGTCCAGCAACAGCTACTGAAGGAGCGGGAGATGATGGTGAGTTTGCAGGAGTTCGGAATGACAAATTTCCCCCTCCGTCTTCCCTTCTTTTCCCTCCATCTGTCCCAACTCCGACTTGTGCTGATACAACACTATTATTTGTATTATTTTCCTCGGTGATTGAAGAAACTACTTCTCCTGGCTCTGTGGCCGTTCCTGTTGGGAGCAGGAGAGTTGCTGCCAATGTTTCTGCTCCTATTGCTTTTACTGCTCCAGTCGTCCCCGCATCTTCCTTCTGGTCAGCAACAACACAACTTTCTTCTGTTGTGTTCCGGGCGTGAGCTGAATTATTACTCAATCCCGGAAATAGCGTGTCAATCGAGTACCGAGAACTAGCGTCTCGTGAACGACGCGCACGTTCGCACATTTTTATGCTCAAATGGTACTCCTAAATGGTATAATAATCTATACGGTGAGACGAGAGAGAGCCAGAGAGGAAAAGGAAGCAGTGAACTCACTTGTTATATTACAATAGGAACACGTGTCTCACCTACAACGATTCTATACCAGCAACGGAGAAAGTAAAGTTGACAAGAAAAAATCCAGGAAAAATATTATTATTATTACGATTATTCTCTATTATACCGAGTGTACTGTACACTTTGCCGTGCGAAACGGACAAACAGTGAACAGATAAAAATAAAAGTGCCTTATTCCTTCTGCTTTCACAATGTGATAACCTGGGTATTACAATAACAGTATAAATGTTGTCTTCCTTACTATAATAATATACTTTTTACTCCACACATCCACACACAGCATCTCGCACATCTTTTCCTTCATACAACAATAATAATACTAAGTGGCTGCTCAACTTTTTTCCACTGTCTTCTGAGCAGAGCTTGAAAAAGAAGTAAAAAAGGAACAAGTCTGCAAAAGGGAACGATTCACAGTTCGCAGTCCATACGGACAAAATAAGCAGAAAATGTACGGAGAGTTCACCCTCAGTTTCCTTTTCCTTACGATTTGAGTCTAGGTGGGTGTACTTACACAGTTAGGTTTAGGTAACAGGACGATATTACCTTCGACCACTTCACTTCTTTTTCCTCTCTCCCCACTTTTATGTGTTCACTTTTTTCTGCTCACTCACACTCTCTTTTTTGAATTGAGTCTTTCTTGAGTCGGAGAGAAGAGAGGATAGTTTTTTGGTAGTTTAGTTTTCACAACTTTTTTTGACAAAAATAAGAAAAACAAAGTTTTCTCGCTTCCCTTTCTTCTTTACGTTTACTCTTTGCTTCTACTATTCACTTGTGTATCGAATAAAAACACAATAGCATATAAATATATACATAGGAGTAGTTACTAGGTCCAAAGTACATTCTTATTTTCCTCTTGACGTTTTCACTTTTTGTTCTCAGCGCTTATAATGGAGCTTCTCGACAATCGGTGTATACAATGCCTAGCACAGGAAGAGACCATACAACAAGTTCCCATTTCCACGAACAGCGATGAACACCAAGCAGAGCGAGGAAAAGGTTCATCCACTTTCACTCTATTATGTACGTACCACGTTAGTTGCAATACACAATTCTGGTCAAACAAATGCAGTAGTCGGTGTTTTTGTGGTAAATGATTATACATGTAAAAACCTTAAGCTTTTTGACATGTAGACTCACAGTCAGTAAAAGATGTAACCTGAAAAAATAAAATCATAATTAGAAAGAGTTAAAGGTTCTTGCTCTCATGTGTATTTATAAATGAATCCATTTTTTCTCTTCCTACTTTGCTACCAGGCAAAGAAGCCGCCTAAAAACTACAGGATTTCAGAAGAAAATGCGGAAGGTTACGAGCAAACATGAAATGAGACCTTCACTTACTTCGGAACAACATAATATTTTTTACCTTAAAGGAGAAATATGTATGTAACAGTGCGACAAATGAATTCATTCTTGTATGTATACAAAATCCAAATGAAATGCGATCGCCCATTTTGAGAATTTTTCAATGCGGAAACATCGTATTGGAACGGTTCACTTAAAACTGCATCCCGTGCCGTAATCCCTTCCATTCCAATAACTGTAGGGTTCACATAAAATTAATTCCGGTTTTTATAACTCGAATTTCTCTTACAATAATTCTATGAATGACTGCATGAGTTGCTTTTGCTTGGTAAACAGTAGTTAGAATAAATAAAAAAGTGAAAGAAAAATAAGTAAAGCTAAATAATGCTTTCTAAGAAGAATCAACTCTGTGCTCGGGTACGAAATAATAATAACAACCGTAATACTAGACAGGTCAGGCTCGGTGTGGCGTGTGACCGAGTCAGTGAGAAAGCTCAATGATGGTTTTCCAATTTATGAAACCTGCTCTGTCTTATTTATTATAGAAAGTCTTCTTTTCTATACGTCGCCTTACAAAAACTTCTTTTGTGAATTTGCCCCTTTCCGTACAGATTGAAAATACCCAGAAAGCTGTATTTATTTTTCTTTAGGTAGGTATATATATTTTCCGGCATTTTTCCGCTTTCACTTTCTTCCTAGTCATAGTCATTGTTTAGCAAGACATTGAAACATAATTCTTCAAAATATATTGCCGCACTAGTGCAGTGATGGAGTAAAGTGAAAGGACAAAGTGCACACACACGCTCGTAGCTCTATTATATTATGACAATGAGGACTGAGTTTTTTGTAGCGGTTTGTGCCTTTCCTTTTTCTTCTTATGCGGCCAGACGGGCAGAGAAATTGTGTAAGAGTGAAAGCGTGCAACAACTCCAAAGAGCTCAATGTGTGAGCCATATTGCATGTTACAGGTGTGATTTGCTCACTGCCACACAGAACACACCAGCCCAGCAGTCCGCTTTCTCTCCGATTTCTTTTCAATTCAGCTTGCCATTGAACACTGCTATTTTCCTTCCTTCCTTCCTGTTTCCTGAGACCATTGTGTGTGTATTGTATAATACAATGAAATAATAATGCAATCCACGCCACAGCATACAGGACGTTTAACAAATTATGACTATGGCCACATGCTACTATACCTTTACAAAGGTTTGGATCATGCTGTAATACTTTTGTTGCCTGCTATTATTAACTAATGGTTGTATTGTGATGCGAAATAGACTCGAGAGCTATACACAAAAAAATCGTTCGATGCAAGCATGAAGTGCAGAAAGAACTAGTAAATTAATTTTTACCTGTAAATTGTAGAACTTACAATAAAGTACCATTGTAATAATGAAGGAAAAATCTGAAAATTAATAATTCACACTTTTCATACAGAAACCTTTTTATTCTTTAAGGCATTGACAAATCTCATCATTTTTTTGGCAGTCTCTTGTTGATCGTGTCTATATTTTGATTGATTGATCCTTTTTATACTCTGACGAGATTTAACTTTTTAAGTTTTTCATTTTTCAATTGATCAACTCAACTTGAGTTCATTCAATCCATCAAATTTCCCAAGACATCAAAGAACCCATCCCATGGCAAGTCATTTATGTTCATAATTTCATTTTTCGATCCAATTTCAGTTGTCACAATCACAATGCACTTTTTTATATTTTTTTGGTACTCAAACTGAACTCGCCGAACCAATAAAAACTGCAATCCTTTCGCTTCACTACATGTGGCAAATGTGGACTGTAAACATTAAAATGGAAATGAAATCCAATCAATTCCCATGTGGGACGTCCCGAATCTTTATATGGAGCATTTTATTACAAGAGAGTGAATCAGTTAAGGCCTTCAGTTCGAAAGCAAACAAGAAAATTCATTTCTCTGATCTCTTTTCTCTTTTTGTTCTTTCCACTTCACTAGCGAAACTTATTATTATTTAACAGTTTATGGAGTCTCGGTGCCGCGTACGTCCGGAAAACACCATTTGCCGTCTTTCGTCGGTTGTGAGTACAAAAGAAAGTTTCTTTTGATGTGGCTCCAGTTCAGTTAGTTCCGATATAGAAAACGCCATGAAAATTCCTCACGTTATAAAAAATGTCAGATCAAAGATCATCACCTTTCATCGTTTATTTATCTTCTCCACCATCTGCGTGCGCTTCTTTATGGTTAGTGAAGATTTATTATTGTTGTACATTTCTTTCGTGGTGTTCCAGGACATAAATTCAATAAACCTCAGAGCAAGAGCCACATAAGGTTACGCATTTCATCCAAAAAAAAAATATCCACCGCCAACTGTGGACGCCCTTTGTTAACACAAAATCAGTTCAATCTCATAAATTTCCCAAAAGTACAGATAAACCGAAAAAATAAATAGATACAATCCTTTCCCTGATTTTCTCTATTTTTAAATGAAAAAGTTACTTCGTGCCCAGTACACTCACAAAATGCACAGTCACTGCACACAGTCAATTAAATCTGCAAATTAGTGCTGCTTTCACTTTTGCTTTTGGTCCGAAATAATTTTATTTCTCCGACTGGGGCACTCTGAACTCACATGACTGTCACCAGTTTAGTTTAGTTTCACTTGCCTTGTGTACTGTCTGCTAACGGTGCAAAGCGAACTGCTACCCGGAATAAATTAAATCTTTCTCTTTTTTCTCCTTTTACGACTTTTCTCTTATGGTTAATATGAATGAGCTTCCTTTTTTAGTTGAATGTTGAACCCACTGCCCAGGAATGACAATGAAAGAAGGAAAGGGATGAAACACCAATTCTCCATGGATCACCACAAAACTGTGTGTGTGCACACTGAGTAAAATTGTGTGACATGCAATTTCATACAAACCTTGTCTTGGCTTGAGCCGAACAACTAAATGAAAAGACGAACGTACGAGCAGCACGCTCCGGTCTGGACGAAAGCTAGATGCGAATGAGATTGTGGGTTCTTGAGTGCGCTCAGTTCGGTCTCTTTTTTCGACCAAAAGAGGAAACGAGAAGGAAGGATGTGTAGTTGGATGCTGCTTTTGCTTCGACTTCTTCTCATATTATGTTGCTGGTTCGTCTGGCACTGATGCTGATGCAGCTGTTATTATGTTGGCATCAACTTCTTGTATACACAGATGTATCACCAACCAACCAACGAACCACCACACACGATAACCTAACAGTTCAGTTAGCCCTAGCTCCGCTCTAACTCCTGGCCTTTTCTTCCCTATTCGCAATGCTCTTACCTAGTGGAATGAAGATAACTAGGAAAAATTGTAAAAAGGTTTACTTTTACATTCTTACTTGACTGGTATAGGTAAACACGGACGGTTTCATTTCATACTTCACATTGAACACATCGTCCGCATCAAGTTTGAGTAAGAGAAGAGGATGGAAATGGGGAAAACGGTAAAGGCTGTAAAAGAGAATAATAAAATGTTTTCTGCATGTTAGTAAAGCCAGGCAAAGGAAAGGCAAAGCACTGCTTCTGGAGATGGTTTTCTGTGAGTGAGCCACACGTTTCTTCATATCTGATATGGAGCGCAGCGACCATAAAGCACAGGGAGACACAGAAAAGACCAGGACGGTAAAAACATCGAAGCTAAACCAGACAAGTTTTGTTCCCCAGTGGTCTGACTCATACCGACCAGACTCGACTCAACTGCACCGATCCATTTGACTCTGTGTACAGCACAACCGGAGCCTAGCTTTAGTCAGTCACACTCACTCGATCTTGTCCATTTCGGTTGGTGGTGAAATACGGTTGCTTTTCGCGGAAAGAGGAAAGAAAAATATGGCTGCAATTCACGACAGTCCTGCTTTTCTCTTCCGACTTCCGACTCTTCTTTCTCTTTCTTTGCTACTTGTACTTGTATGTTAAGAAAGAATTTTTCTATAACCACTGCGGTTTACTCACTTGGCTACTTCTGTTTGAAAACTACTTTATTCGCTTGTCTCTCCACTCTGCACACATAATAATATCACACATGCACATCTTTCATTTTCATTGTTTTCAGTCACTGAGTCCGCCACTACTTACCCAGTACCCACAAGTCCGCGTTGTCAAATAAAATATCCACCACTTTTCAGGATATTATCTTTTGTTTGTATCACTAAAAAGAGAGGAAAGAAAAGTCGGATGTCTAACCTTGTTTTACAGACGGATGAACATAATGTAGCGGAATGGTCTGGGCCGACAGCAAAAAACACTTGTTACACATACTCACGGTGAGTGAGAGTGTACCGAAATAATTTCAGACAATTATAGAGGATATCCACCAAGACTATCCCGAAAAAATAACTCGAGCTTTTAAATATAATCTTGTTCATATTATTATGTATGTACAGTCCCTGGCAAAGCTGTCGTTTCGCGGCAGTCCGAGATGGAATCTTCAAGTAGGCCAATCAGAGCTTCGCTGGGGCCCTTCATTGTCTACGTCATAAAAAATCGAGGACGTAACATGATATGAAAAATGCACCACAAATTAATCTTG
>VYYJ01000374.1:0-64523 GCA_021029165.1 Cyphoderus albinus | reverse complement strand
TACACTCCCAAAGTACGAATTCTGCTTGCTACAATACTCGACAAAACATGTAGCATGCTTCTTGTCATCCTTTCTACAAGCTCGACTTGTATTACGAATTCTCTATTATTGCATGTTATTTACAAGAGTATTATGGCTGGTGCTGGTACGGTGTAGAAGTAGTAGAAGTCGTAATCTTTTAGAAAAGTTGAGAGAAATCAAGCAATTTTGCTGATTAGTTCCAAAAGCGGTCACACAGCTCATCCTTAATTCTTTCGTAGGGCAGCGCCGTGCAAATTTGCTCTTTTATATCGCACTGCTCTACGTAAGGATTAAGCGTGGCCGCTTATGAAACTAAAGCCGTTACAAAATCTTGTTCATCTCCGTAAAAATGAATGCGGTGGCTTTTGCTTTTGCTTGTAAAATACCTTTTGAGTTGGTTGGGTGATGTGTGACAAGCAAAAAGACGGACACGGATATCCAGCTTTATACAAGTATTTTTCTGTTTCACATTTCAAATCACACAATACAATACAACAACGCAAAACTCGCTGCAACTTACAACTTACAACGTATTACTACTGCTATTCACATTTTATCGCAGAATCGCAATCGCACCATCATGCATCATTCAGAAAAATGTTCAAGTTCTGCATCGCATCAAGTGAAGAGCAGGTTAAAAATACACACGTCAAAAGACGTGACTGACAGACATTAATACTGCTTATGTTAATATAATATAATAGAGAAAGTATAGCGCTTCCCATCTTTTCCATGTATTCCCCTGAGAATAAAAACAGCCATCTTTTAACATTAGCTGGATTGAGGCGACAATCCCTCGCGTGTTGAAAGGCTGGTTAACCTTTTAATAAATTTTACTCTTATTTAATACAACGATAACATGGAGTAGATTGGAGAAAAGGAGAATGTTTCTGCTTCATTCATTGTTGTATTTGTATAGACAAGACTAGACTTCTCGACTGGGACAGGGGAAGAAAAAGAAGACGACGACGATGATGGTGGTGGTGGTGTAGTGTAGCAAGTTAATAGTGGTAGTGCAGTGCGGTGACTAAACCAAAATAACGAGATGTTTGCTATGCTACAACAACGAGCGTGAATCTATCGTTCCTCATCGTCATCAACATCATCCCCAGTATTTATTATTATCAACAGGAACAGCAGAGAAGAAGAAGAAGGAGAAGAAGTGGATTTTAGAAACTTTATTTTAATTTCTATACAGTTGGTAAAATTAGGTTGATTAAATAATTTATTTAATCAACTTTTAGTTGATTAAACCCTCTATTTTATTCTGTGTCTCCGTCAGAATTTTTGTAGTGAAACATGGTTCTCTCACAGAAGCAGCGCGAAGAGCTGTAAGTACTAATCAGTTGTGTTGTAAACTGTTTGATTTTTTTATTTCAAAATAATTGCTTTTAAAAGGGTAGAAATTGGAATTGTCACTGTCACTAATCTGTTGTAACTACTAATTACTTAATATTTTTGATTATTAAGATGTTGTTGCTCCTTGTAAACTGTTATCTCAGATTTGTGATTGAGACGTAAATTCTGTATGACGTAGTGGTCTTATAGTTTTGTACAAGTGGTGCAGCAAACAAATAACTTTTTATTAAATAACTCTCTATTTCTTAATTTATCCAATTAGTGATCATTTAATTATTGGGAAGTTTTTATTGTGTACTAGTAAATAACATGAATGACGAGAAGCATTTAAATTTGTATTTGGTTGTTTTTTGTTTATTTTTGTAGCAATCGAGCCATAGCAGATTACATGAACAGCTACGGGTATCATGAATCACTAGAAATATTCTTGAAAGAGTCAGATCTTCCTTGCGACCTTGGCGACAAAAAGTATGTTGGTCTCCTGGAAAAGAAATGGACATCAGTTATTCGACTTCAGAAGAAGGTAAATTCTTACATCTTAGGGATTAAAATAATAACATTTTTTGATTTTGTATAAAGATTAGGTAATTGTATTTTATATTTTTGGTGGTATGTGATTATAGGTGATGGAGTTAGAAGGAAAGTTAGAACAGGCAGAGAAAGAGTATCTTGCGGGTGCGCCAACGAGGGAGAAACGGTCGCCTTCTGAATGGATTCCAAGACCACCTGAGAAATTTACACTGCGAGGTCATAGAGCTCCAATCAATCGTGTAGCATTTCATCCGGTGTATTCATTAGTTGCCAGTGCTTCAGAAGACGCAACGATTCGGATCTGGGACTTTGACACTGGTGATCATGAAAAGACTTTGAAGGGGCATACTGATTCTGTCCAAGATGTGGCATTCGATAATACTGGAAAGTGGTTAGGTAAGCCATTTACGAGGTTTTGTATAAAATTTTAATTGACTAGTCGAAGTGCATAGGTATCGGTTGAAATTTAATGTAATTAATTTAAAAGTGTTAGTTGTTTTTGTTGGTATTGGGATATGTTGGTTTAACTGTAGTTATCAATCAAAAGTAATTTTGAGTTTTGACAATTTTGATTATAAAATTGTTACCGTACCTAAAATCTTCGACAACTGGGAAATTCATTTTTTTGCGCTAATTCGAAATCCTTAATTCTGTCTGCTTTAGGAATATAATATAAATAAAGATATAATTATGTATTAACTAAAATCATTTTAATTTCAGCTTCATGTAGTGCCGATATGTCAATCAAACTGTGGGAGTTGACGGGATACGAATGTGTCAAAACGATGCGCGGCCATGACCACAATGTTTCTAGTGTTGCTTTTCTTTCTTCGGGTGACTATATTGTTTCTTCTTCCCGAGACAAAACAATCAAGCTTTGGGAAGTTGCAACTGGATTTTGCGTGCGCACGTTTGATGGACATAGGGAATGGATAAGAATGGTTAGACCAAATCAGGATGGAACAATGCTGGCGTCTTGCTCGAATGATCAGACTATACGTATCTGGGTTACGAATTCTCGTGATTGTAAAATGGAGTTTAGAAACCATGAACATGTCGTCGAGTGTATTGCCTGGGCACCTCCATCTGCAGCTGAACCCATTTGCGAAGGAACTGACAACAAGAAATCTCCGGGACCATTCTTGGCATCTGGAAGTCGTGACAAAGTAAGCAGCTAAACATTAAAATTACCACAATCGTTAACGGTTACATTGAAAAAACAATACATTCAATTTATGCTGACAATGACAATGACAATTTAAATTTCAGACGATCCGGATTTTCGACATCGGTTCTCAGAGCTGTGTTATGGTACTTGTTGGTCACGACAACTGGGTTAGGGGTTTGACGTTTCATCCAAGCGGTAAATATTTGTTATCCGTAAGTGATGATAAAACGCTTCGTGTCTGGGATTTGGCTAATAAGCGCTGCCTGAAGGTGTTAGAGGCTCATTCTCATTTTTGTACTTCCTTAGGTAAGAATTTACCGAAATTTTACACCCATATTTGCTCAAATTTTTGGTGATTTTCTTTTTCTAACGAAAATTCTTTAATAATGTTTTTTTTTAGATTTCCATCGGTCTTACCCATACGTAGTCACGAGCAGTGTAGATCAAAGTGTCAAAGTTTGGGAGTGTCGCTAGCTTAGCCTAAGTATTTTAAGTATCTAATATTATTATTGTCATTATTATAAAATAATAATAATTATTATTACTCTTAACTATTACATTATAAATAATAATTATTATTTTAATTATTGTTACAATTCTATTCTACACTAACTTAAAGTGTGAATGCCTCTGCCTGCTGGCTGAATTGTTAACTATATTATGATATGTAATTTAAAGTATGTAAGCTGAAATTGTGTATATGCCCTCGCCAGCGTATATAAAAATAAAATTGTACTCTAACTATTGCACCGGCGTTTACCGCATCAGCATTAAACAGGGACAACCAGCAGAGATTTTTATGCTCTTGCTGACTATTATTACTATACTATTACCCTAGCCGAAGTAGTCTAGAAAAAAATATTAAATATGGAAACGACGGAAGAGTACCTTATCGATGATCATACTCAGATCTTTCTTTAAAAAGAATTCTGTTCTCTCATGATTCATCCATGCCGCTGTATGTAAAATGAAGATATATAAGGACCTTCTAATAAACTTTTTAAGTACTGAATAAAGCTTGTACAGAAAATATATTCAGATTCAGAGAAAGAGCAACTGATGAACATCATCATTTTCGCAAATGACGAAATCTAAAAAATGTGGTTCTGTCTTCTTCCATTTCAGAGCACGCTAACTCTCCTCTCACACACTTCTCGTAATGAGATGAGGACCGACATGACATAGGAATAGTAAAAAGGTTTGTCATGGTTTTTTGGCACATGGCTTTTCCAATTCAACTTTTAATATATTTTGCTCTTCACATCATCATCATCATCACCCTTCTCATCATGATGCTCAAGAATTTAGGTGTGTAACGCTTTATTTTTGCTTGTGCGTAATGCAATAAATGGCGTGTTGTTGTGCTGCACTAACGTTGTTATAGTGGTGTTTGTATAGAACTCTTCGGCGTTGCTGTAAATATTCAGCAAACACGAAGTAATATTACTGGCAAATATATTCCTTCTGCAGAAATTACCGTGCCAATGTCACAGGCAGAGGATGCTTGCTTGTACTTGGGCAATCCCCCTTTGCCATCTTTTTTAAACTGAACCTGCTACGAGAATCGAGCACTGCAAATTCATGAAACACTTCAGTCAGTCAGCAATGCAGACGCTTCACTTTAACATTCATTTTGGAAGCTTTTCGTCACAGTTTAGGACAGTCCTCTGCAGTTGAATGTGTTTATTGTAAATCCAAGCTGCATGTCAGTCAGCATAAGCCCTATCCAAGAATTACGAAGTTCCCCTGTCAAAAAGAGTGATAATATCAGAGATCAAAGAAATTACAAAGTAGCCACCAACGCCGTGAACTTTTTCAAAGCTACGAAATTTTGCAACATTTGCTATTGAGTTGCACGCAGGCAGTGGCAGCGCACAACAAAGGAACGCGTGGCATTCAAAATCTTATAGTCCGTGTAGAGGAGAGCAGAGATTGGTTTCAAAATTACATGAAACAATTTTGTTTCACACTTTAATAAAGTGAATACTAGAGCTTTCTGAAACTGGCTCCGAGTGATTAGTACATATTATAACTGATTCGAGATCACCTTACTCAATTTTTCTGAATATATATAGGCACGTGTGAAACATTTTTTGACAATATGAGTCACTTTCGCGTGGAGATGAACAAGTCAACTGCCAGTGAAGCTCCACGGATAGTTATGAATGACTTTTAGCGACGAGAAAGTTTGCGACGTTTATCTAAGAGTTATAATGTGTTATATGTATTGTTAGCAGAGAGTCGACATGTGGTTTTCACTTACAGATTTTCATTCATATTCAAAACGTGAGTAGAAACAGAGCTGGCCTAAAAAATTGGCCACCGAAAGTAATACGTTTTTCATTTTGTCGATCTGCTGCATGCAAGCAGATTGTTAGCAAGACAGAAATCGAACGCGCCTTGTAATATCAGAAAGTGTTTAAAGTATTTACTTACCATTTATTCAATTATTCATGAAAGTAGTTACTAGTATGAGAACCTATTTATAATTATCATTAACGTCAATTCAGTCAACACCGTTGTTGAACAAGATCTTCACTGTCCAAGGTCAAAAAGAAAAAAGTGCTAAAATCATTAGGCCTGTTATTGTTTAATATAGACTTATTAAAAGATTTCAGTTTCACTAACTTCTTCAGCCACATCATATCAGCGTCTTAATACCAATATATCGCATTTGCTGAACATCTCGCGTCCCCTCTTCATGTGAGCTATTGAAATTAAAATCGGCATCAAAACGTGAGTAACATAGAAGAAACAAAGCCAAGACACCATAAATCTTAGGTTTATTTGCCCGCGTGTAATTCAATCTACATAATAAAACTCTTGTTTGAGCTTACTGCACAGGCTTTACAGCCACTCTTAATTTAATCAAATGCAGCAGCAACGGTCGTTAAAGGAGCGTTATCAGACTGCTGATCGCCACGGCAGCGAGATGCGTGGAGATTCATCTATCAGTAGCAACGGAGGCGGTAAGGCAAGTGGCGGTGGTGGTGTTAAAAGATTTTTAAATCGTGCCTTTGGAACAAATTACTCCAAGAAACTTCTTAACAACGCTGACAAAGTTATATCAGGTTCAAACTCAAATATTTCACAAACACGACCGGACAAGGAGAAGGATGTCAAATTTGCATCGCACACCTCACTAAATAATTGCCATATCAAGGGACCCGGACATAAATCTTTGATTCCCGACTTTTCGAAGAAGAGCGAGCGGAACTTGTCGAAGCATAAATCTAACGAACCCATGAAAGTTGAATTGAGTGAGCAGGAGAAGGAGGATACATCCGAAGCTCCTGTTTCAGTGGCGGCCGCTGTGGCAGCATTAGAGTCTTTTCAAAAGCAACTGGATCCTGAAAACGGACCTGTGTCGGCGGCGACAGCAAGTATTCACAAAGGGGTCACGACGACAAAAAGTGTTTCGAAATCCACAAGCAGTTCCGCAACAACAACATCAATCGAAAAAAATATGGGTAACTCATGCTCATACAACGTGAAGCAACTCCCTCATGATAATCAAAATATTCACCAAAAGCTTCCGGATCTCTACATTACGCAGGTAATTTAAAATTTGCAGATTACGTATTTTGGATTTCCAAATCCTCGTTCATTGATCGCTTGATATATGATTGCGTGTGTACACTTTGACTTTTAACTAATACCATTTCATCATCACTCATCCAGCATATAGAAAACCCCTGGTTTATCCGATACGTTTTGATGATGCTAAAATGCTAATAACTTCGTGCATTGAATTGATAAATACTTCTAACAAGCTGTCGAATAAAACCTGACCTAATGGTGGATATCACTGCTCAAAATAGGTACATTACGCTTATAAAATCAAGATCCGCCTCAGCCTTTTCTTCTTTTTCAATAGAATCGACTTCGTGAAAATCTTTTCTGCTCATTAATTTTCATTGGAGATTTCTCCAGGAACACCGTTCGCTTTTCTTTCGAAAAGCTTGTTCTTGAGATTCTTGCAAATCATTTCAAAGAAATGTTTAACAAAGGCTTCAAACGTTTTATTACCTAATTCCATTTTGCACAGATCCTGGTCACCAAAAATAATTATCTGAGTAAATAAAATGATAATTCATCCATCGTACATAACTGCATAGTGATTTGTAATCAAAAGACAATTATCAACCCGATTTTATGATATCCGTTGTCAAAGTTCTAAACTGATTTACATAGATAGAATTTTTTTCAACTAATGAACGCCTGTCTGCAAGGCAATATGCAATTAATAATATAAAATGACTCATCATCACGTCTCCAGAGCAGAAAAATAGCTACATATGTATATAACAAAACAGATTATATTTATTGTCTTATAATAATTTTGGAGAATGGATCCAATAGAAGTCTGGTTGTTGGTAAATTTGTTTAAGTTGAAATGCTTCCTCTCAATATCTGTTCACCCAGATATGTACAATAATATTTTATAGTCAAATGTATTTTCTTTAGCTGTCATGATATGGGAATATAAAATATTTAGGATATAAATCATACATTAGCCAATTGCCGAATTCGTGACATAAAGAAACAGAATGTATACTGCTGGCCTAGCAGTGCTGTGGGTTACGTAGAATTTCTACGCTAGAAATATTAAAGACAAATCAATCAGCACAGTTTACGCTTCCGACATCTACATGCAGCATTCAATTTAAAATTCTATGATCGAAATCTAAAATTTGTAAACCTGAGTGAGGTTAGAGACTCAACCCGGTAAACTGAGAATTGAGTGCAAAAAATAATCGAATCTATAATGAAAGAGGAGTGTGCGGATTAGTCATTTATGAGATGATTCATTGAAAATATGAACTGATTTAAAATTTAATTGAAGGCTTAGCTGAGCTCACATTAGAGCAAATAAGATTTTGCTGCACCTCTCCTCCATTGTACGTCATCATCTTCAGTCAGTCATCGTTGATGCTTTCTAATTGGTAAAATAGTCATCTATATAAGCAGATATTGCCATTCGCAATCTCATTCTCTTCTCACTGGCTAACCTCTGCCAATAATCTACTGGATTGAATTACGTAACCCATTCTACTTCACATGCTATAAACGTCGCTGGTGATGGTTGCGACTGGATGAATGAGAATATGAGAAAGGCAGAGAAGAGGAGGGTGCGGGTGTGTATCATCTTTACGGACACTTTTCTCGTGCTAATATATCATTCTTCAATACTCCGTACTTATTTGCATACAGGTTTACATACCTTTATTAAAACACAATTTTCAGCAGGATTTATTATCACCACCGCCATCATCCGATCATCCTGACAAGGTGTATTCGAAAAAATCATGTTTGTAGGAACATCAGCCAAACGATATTGGCTGACAGCAGGAATAGTGCTAAATGACTTTATACAAAACTTCGTCTTACGGCAATCTTACTTTTAGTACAAACAACAACAGAAATAAGCACTCGAACCAAAAATGCAGAAAGGGGAATGTCGGCGGTGGTGGCGGCAGCGATTTTTATTACTAGCTATTAGAAGTAAAGAGATGTAAGAAATGGAAAAGGATGGAACAAACTTATTTTTCCACACTGACATTCCTTTGCAAAGACCAGACTAGCAGGACAAGCTCAGTCTTGTCCATTTTCATCCTCCAACTCACTCCACCAACAACAATAAAATAATATAATGCAAATGAAAAAATATATACAATATTATACATGCCAATATGGACTCCAAAATTCTAACATCTTTCTTCTTATGTATATTTGAGCAAGTTGAGGTGAGTTTCTTTATGGATGCTTGTTTTTTGTTGTTCTCATTGTTGAAAAAACTTAAACCGTATTGTGTGTTATTATAAGGTTTCAGGATGTGCATGCGTTGTAGACATCGAGACTAAATGTTTTTCTTTCGGTACGTGTGCACGGTGTAAATAGTCTTATTTTTTGCTAAAGGGCATTTCATGCTCACCAAAAACTCATCATCAACAACAAACCCAAAGCCCATAAAATGTTTCACAAAGGAATAAGCCCATCAATAAGCGTTTTGCAGAACTTCCTTCTGAATAATACCTGTGGTCCGTTAGTTGTTATTCTTACTTATTTTTATGAAAATAGAATTGAATATTATTCTTCTATTTGAAGCTCCTGGGACTAATTTTTTAACGTCTCTGCTTTGTCTTCAATTGAATACTTCACAGTCCCGTGAATCATACTATTTTTTTGCGTTGAGTAACAATCGAGTAAAACGATAACAACGGGACTCCAGATTTTTTTCAGCCACCTTACCATGGTACATTTTAGAAGTCTCACTTTCCCCTGATTTTGAGACAAATTTCTTCTTTCATTCACAATTTTAGTTAATATAATGTATGACACTATTGAATCCCTATACACTAATTGTAGTTTAACTGTGGTGAATAATGTGATAATTTTGTTGTCTACAAATATACACCTTTCCGGAGAGCCAAAGCGTTACCTCATGCTCCTGATATGTTTTATATGAGCAACCCTCATTACATAATTAAATGATAAATAAATAGAGATTCTTCTGCTCGCTTGCAAATGGTGACACAAGTACAATACCGTGCGGATGGATACTGTAAACAACTGGTATTAAATGACTGTGGCAACTCTTTAACTATTAACTGAAGACAAGACGGGCAAGTGAAACTATTTTCAATGCCTGTCGACATCAACAGGCAGAAGCATTACAAAAGCAACTTTCTGCAGGAACCACATTTTGCCTTCTTTGTTCGAACGATAAAGTCAATGTTGTGGATGGACAGATACCAGTTTATGTGGCGATGCTGATCATCACCATCATGACCAGCATTACCGCGACCGCGAACACAACACTCCTCCACGAAAACGTATTATTGTTGAAAGCGTCTCCAGTTGACTGTACACGTTACAATGATGTTTGCATAGGTTTTTCGAAATGACGATTATGGCGATGTGGTGGATGCATGATTTTTTGCCAATAGTGCCACTCTTGTGAAGCATACTAACAACTATTTCAAGCAACAAGTACATGTTGGAATATAATGCGGACATTTGTATAATGGTAAAAACTTATTAACTTGGTTGTAAGATGTCTAGGTATTTATTTTTTGTACAAACTATTTCTCCATAGTCATTTATGCATTTTTGTTTGTGATTGTGGGATAAACCATGGGCACGAGGCAGAGAGGGAGAAGAGAAACTAATTCGTAATTCTATACACATGACGCCGAGGAATAAAGGTTGACTGGCTAATGAAATGGATTCATATTCATGTATGTATTAAGTTGACTGCAGTCGCCTTAGATAATTGCTAGAAGGATTTTACTCACTTCTCTCTTCTCAACAGCATTAAAGAGCAAAAAATGGAGAATATTTACACCCTTCATGCATAAGAATTCTGTGTGCACATGGACATCTTTTGGTTGTTCACGCTACGATGTACTACGACAAAGAAACTTTTATGTATGTACGTAAATACTATTTAACATTTTGTAGATAATAGCTGACCAAAAGTTGTCTTTCAGAAAGAATTGGCTATTTGCAAAAAATTTATGTCTCTATGCATTACTATAGATCAACTATCTCCGATTTGCTATACACGTTTGTCTTTCTCTACAAGATCATGAATCATAGTTCAACATGAAAAAAGGTTAACCGAAAGCATTCAATCGATATGGATTTAATAATACACAATGAGAACCAAATCCGTGGGTAGTTGTAAGGATCAAGTCACAGTTCTGTTTGGGTGATTATTTTGCAAAATTGAGTTAGCGCAGTCACCAATTTACTTCCATTTGTGAGTAATTTTTAATAATTGAAACAATTTCGCTCAAGTGAGACAGGGAACAAGTCGAGTTGATGTTCATTAAGTAGAGACGTTTCCATGTGTGAGTTGTCATCACATCGTGAGCAAACAAAACGTAAACAAGTATTTAAATAGAACACTTATTAAAAGCTGTGCATTGTGTGAAAAATGAATTAAACAAGCTTTGGTCGGCAAATTAAAGGAAAGGATCGCGCACGTTGTGTGGCAAAGGTTTTTTTATTTTTCATGTATTGACTGGGAGAAATATCTCCTCTCATCATTTCCAGCTTATTGGAGTCTTGTTTGCAGTGCAAAAATAAGAGCATCATTGTTCGACAAGCAAATCTGAGCCTGAGGTGTGTGTAACGATGAACCTAGCTGCATATACTCGTCTCAACTAGTCACGTCAAACAAATGTATTTGATCTGAGTCAATCGAGAAAATGAACGACAGTGTAAAGATAGCAACCGGTCAGTTAACTACAACTATTAGAACGTCTGTAACTACATGGAAACGATTTAGAAAATCCCTACTGATACTGATTTTATGCATAAAGTTACTACCATCTCGTAACTGGTGGCATTGAATATTGAATTTTACCCATTGAAACAAAACTTCCAGTTCACCTTTTACGGCTATATCAATTCATTGAATGTGTTGAACTTTTGATGCACAGTTGTCAATTCTAAAGTGTCAGAATATTTAGTGTCAGTGATTATTAGAATGTATAATTTCTTGCATTTAGCTACACCACGACAAATACCGACTAAACTGTTATGAATAGATATAAGAGTTGATAGCAAGTGCTGAATTTCGAATGGTCATACATATTCTCAAATTTAGACTCAATCTGTACCACCTGAGATTTTTTTTTCATGATATCAGAACAAACCTTGGATATGAATTTCTATTCAATTAATTCACAAATGTTATTTTAGCCAAACAATCTTCGAGTTTTACTCCATAATAATTCCCAACTAATTGTTTGTTGAAAGTGTCATTCGACTGACTGTCAATAGTTTTGTTATAAGTATCGGTCTTTCATGTGTCTCAAACGTGCAGCAAAGTAACGCAACGGCAACAACACAGTAAACTGTAGAAAACATTTGATAAAACTGATCTGATAAAATAAAGAAAACCAGACCATCATCGTACACACATCTTACGCGCGTGCATGTCGCTGTCGATGAACATGGTAAAAACTGGACCACTAAAGTATTAATTTTAAATAACATTCATTCTAAACTGTAAATGCTCCTTGGCTTATGCTGTAAGTCTGACGCGATAATGAATGACATTTACATAGGTTAAAGGGTTCATCGCTCAATTTTAACTATTACTCCCTAACTGTACTGCACTTTAATGTCTATAAATGTGCAACTAACGGGTTATACTGTGACGTACCTGTTAAGTAATCCGGTATTTGCGTATTTTTTTACAGGAACCAGACCTTAAAAGTGAGCTTTCTAATAATACCAAAGTGAGTCTCCCTGATTCGGCGACAATTTTGGACAGCAACCTGATGGTTCTGCACGCAAATAACAAGGTAAGGAATCTTACTCTGTATGCTAAATTATAGCAAACATCAAAAACAAGATGTTCTAGTTGAATTTATGTACATATGACAGTTCATATGAACAGCGACTTCATTAAAATAAGACTATTTCATCTGATGAATCTATTATGAATTATATTTATTATATGCATCTCCATTCTCACTCTTGGGTCCTAGTTGTAAGACAATTGGGGCATGTGTAGAACAAGGGAGTTTTAATACATATTTATGATATTTCGGTTAGTTATGGCCGTTAGAAACGCAAATCTCAACTACTTTGTTCGGCACGAAAACACAATTTATGTCATCTTATGATAATGCTTCTTTGAACTTACACGGTTCTTCTATTAATTAATTTTTATGATTTTATAAGATTTAAGAAGGACGTATTGATGTTTTCAGCAGAATGTAGAAAATTTCAATGGGTTTTACTCAAGAAGCTAATTATTAAATAATCACACAATCCATACACAATGAACTCATTTAAGTATTGCATAACAAAATCTTCTACTCTGATGCTGCGGCAATAAATGGCATTAAAAATTACCAACCAACTTTTAATGTGAACTGCGCGCACATTAAACATCCTTGATAATGAAATTAATTTTGCTAATTACAAATCTACAAGTGACCCTCAGCCATCGTGGCAACTCGTGAAATAATATTATGCAAATTAATAAATTCCAAACGGTATATACAGTGAGGTAGGAGCATTAATTATTTCAGTAATGTGTCAACATCATTAAAGACCATCTGTGGTTGTGGTTAATCCTTCCGATGGAATTGACACGCTTCAATTGAGGCAACTTCAATTGAAACTGATGGTATCGAAAATATACTCTTGATTTAAATAAAAACAACTTGAATATTTTTATTTATAACATTTATGTATACAAAAAAAGTCGTGGTAGTGGTGATCAAGGAAAAGCATAGCTCATTTATTATTCACAGTCATTTTGTCATATCGCATTGCTTTAAATTTATCAGATACCGGAATGATATTGGTCAACTGAGTTGTCTTACATTGCAGTTTTATCAGATTTTTATTAAAATTATTTGAAATTACACTAGTATACCTATAATATAATATAATCATTCCGTACCTTATAAACTCTTTATCAATTATTCTATAGTTTTGACTCAGAATTTAGGCATGGCAAATGAGATTGTCGCCGTCCATTACATTTTCGTATAGAAAGAAATACAATTTTATTTACCCAACAATGACATCGTCGTCATAGTTGGTTGTGACGGGTTTGTTAACTATTTTATCAATTAGTAAAAATTAGATATTTAAGATGGAATCTTCTAAGTGGTGTTTAACGTCAGGCAGTTGTGGTGTCATGTTTTTAATGATCGCTAGAGATAAACACCAAGAGTTGAACCGCACGTACAATATGCTGGGACATTCCAAGTTTTTAATTGCTGCTACGCAGTGGGTTTCTTTAATAGTAATTGCACTTGGATACATAATTCACATTTACCTATGCTGCAGGACATACCACATAAGTATCACACATCTCGATTTTCAGTTCTTTTCAAGAATTATGAAGGTCTTGCCCTTGATGTAATGCGATAATTATACGATCAAATTTGCAACTCCAGGTCTAATGCAGCTTGCTCCTTCACTTCACTACCCTTGTCCTGCCAATTTACTCTATTACGTTACGGTTTTGTTAATTACAAGATGTAATTTACAACTGGCATGTTTGCGGTATTTAAGTTGTCATTTTTGCATAATAAACTCTATTTTGAATCAACATTTTGCACAAACATGTAAAGAGTTTTTTTTATTTTCATTCGTTCAATTTTATTAATGTGATAAGTGATCTTCAGTATTCACAAACATAAACTCAAAGTCCGTAAGATTTTGTGATAAAATTGCTTCATCTTAAGGTTTGCGCCGCACTTGATAATAATAGTAAATTTTTGCCCATTAAGTGCAGGTTTTAACTCGCAATAAAGTTTGTATAAAATGTACAGATGCTTCCTTTTTCATCCGGGTGTCGTGTTTTGCATAATTTCATAAATTATATCATAGTTGGTACTAGAACAATATGATAACCTTCAAGTCGGTATGATGCTATCATCCTGCCGCTATTTTACATTTCATTTTATTTATTAAGATACAATTCGAACTCAGGCAGATTCAAGATTTGCTGATAATACGTCCTTACTGGCAGCAAATAAATAAAACTAGTGACAGTCTCTTATGATAGTAATAAGTTGGAAGTTGGTAACTGGAAGAAAATAAATTGAAATGATTGACGGAAGAAAATGGTACGTTGCATTGAAAAATAGCGTTTGAACATGAATATTTGGATAGTGCATTCGAAACTCTTTATTCTTTAAAGCTTTATTCTGTGATTACTTTTCCACGTCTTTATTAAATTGTCAAATTCTGCTCTACAACACTGCTTATTAAATAAGTAATGTCATTTCCAGCACGTAATATCGACAACGTGTGAGTAACAGCCTGGGTTTGTTTCTTGTGATAAAACACCAATTGACAATGCAACGAGCCCATCATATCTATAACTAAATAGAATTAAACCTGCTAGCTGTGGCAGTAAACTATCAATGCAGGGAACTTCGTGCGGTTAACATTTGAAGCAGCAGACACTTTTAACAAAGAAATAATAATAAATAAGAGGCGTGTACGAAAAGTGGCAGATCTCGAGGCAACTTCTTTATTAACTTTGAGTTTTTAGTATCTTTCAGAATAATTTGCGTTAGAAAACAATCGCCGTGACAATTTTATTGGACAATATCTATATGTTGTATAATGTATAAGTTGGGATTAGCACGGCATATTCTGGCCATTTAGTTATACTTTCATATGTGGAGTTTTTAAAGACTGGTAATAATCTATATAAACGTAATTAGGTAATCTGATTCCAATGACAAGATTCATTAATTTTAACGTCCTGTGTTTAATTTCATTCTATAATATCTAACAAAAGGTCACTATTGCATATATATATTACTTGCGTTTTTGACGTTATTTTCAAATAAGCCACAAAATTAACTCCATTCGACTCTGCATGCAACCATTTTAATAGTTGTTGCTGTGTATTTATACTTACTTTTCGTTTATTTATTGATCCTGGTTGTAAATGTGGCACATACGTCACTGTTGGGGATATTTTTACCTTTTAATCTTTATTTTAATAGTCGTCGTTCATTTCATTGGTATTGAAAAAAGATTGAAATTGTCTGCAGGGCGGATTCCTCAGTTGATCGAGGGTGGGGTTACCCGATCATCGTGATGGTGATCTGTAAGTTCATTCGATATTCCTTTTCCAGACTCTTTGCTTTATAAAGTAAATTCTAGATTGGATTTTGCAAATAGTGATTTATTATTGAGTATCCCAGAGAACCTTTGTTCATTTTTGAATAACATTCTCGTTTATTCCACATTATGCATACCGTACCCACAAACCTACGAAATGCGAGAAAGGCTTGTTGAATATCTTCGTATAACTAACGAGATACAAGAGAACAATGATCAAAATCGCCTTCACCTGATGTTTCATGATCACAGTCGTAAAACAGCAACTAAAGATGCCTCTTTCAAACCTCAGGTTAACGCTTGTCATAAAACCTATAAATGTATTGACTGCGAACGAATGATTCTCATTCGTCAACCTTGCTCATTTTATTTTCGAAGTGTTCCGGCGGGTACCAACTCGAAGTCGTGATAAAGAGTTTTTTATGAAGCTAGCCCGCTTCAATGACCCTGAGTTGTGACTGTAATGGCAAAGGTAACAATAGCAGTTTCAACCAACCGTAAAAACGTGAATATAAACGTTATAGCATGCACACTTCCCTTGTTTTATTTTTATTGGTTTATTTTTGTATATTTACCATTCACTGTTGAAATTGCAGTTCCACTAAATCCAGTCCCAAAAATCACAACGAATAGTGAAGTGTATTTACCAATAAAATTTACTCTTATTTGTACAGGGATTTCTAAACAAAATTATTATTGCATCTTAGTTTACTCTACAAGCTTCTGACTGTGTACCTATGTACATCTAAAAATTGTAGACGTAACAGGTAACAGTTGCAGGTAAATTTTGTTCCTAATAATATTTCGTACAATACCTCAAGAGACATTTTAAGTCACAAATATCTTTATTCTCATGTTGGTCGAAAGATATCAGAGTTGCAAAAAAAGATATGACTAGGGGGCCATTCAATTCAAAAGTCTCATCGGAAGCATACTCAGCTTTATGTTAAAACTTAATCATGCAATAAACCCTCCCATTTATTAGTTTACGGTTTGGTTAGACTTAAATACTTCTGCATAAGAATGTGTAATCTAAATTTGAGAAAAGTACATAAAGCAATAGTGCCATTAATTTAATATGTTCACTTTCGGTCCTGAATCTTCAAATATTTGCAAGATCATTATTTCAATTCCAAAATTACAGCTACCAAATTGCCAATTACAGTTCTACAAATATGGTCTTGATGTTAAGTATTACAGTACAATTTATTTTGACGTTGCAATAACTAAGGAAATAAAATTAATTCACCATCATGGTAAATTTAACTGTAAGAAATTGTTGGGGAAGTGTCAGATACAGACATAAATAAAATTAAATCTGGGTGGCAAGAATAAAAGCTTTTAATTAGGCGTTTCTGCTAATTCATAATTTAAAAAGGTCAGCCCTTATCAGGTTGTGATACTGATGCTTACAGAAAGATCAAAGCTCTAATATCTAGTAACAGTAGAAGACCCTGTGTGGGAATGACATATCGTAATTATAGCAAACATTATTATGCTATTTCTGTCAAATATGGTTGATGATCATAATAACTAAAATTAAATATAATCAAACAATCCGTTTTAATAAATCGTTACTCGAGTGATCTTGAAATTTTAGGCGTGGGTTTGATGCTTCATCACTCATTGCCAACATTAAAAACACAGGTACTTGTTGCACTTATTCCTGTAGAGTGCGTCAGTGCGTGGTTGTAACTTGTGACATTAAAATTAGTTAGACAATAAATGTCTTCTGATGCAATTACTTTCTTGAATGGAACTATAATGTTCCACTCATGACTACTGACAAATGTCTTCGTTTTTGGTGCACTGAGAAATCGTTCCATTAGATAATGAAACAACAATTGAAATTATTTTACTATAACTCAAATGTCACAGCTTACTTTTAACTGATGCGATGTAATTTACAACAAGTATGAAACTGCACATCTCAGTTTAGTTTTATTGGTGGCATTTTGTTTTTTACGGTTTGACATGAAATCATTTCGATTTAGAAATGGCATATATCCTAAACGTCTTTAAAATTGTCCCTAAATTTCATTATCTTATTAATATAAACAGTTTTGTATTTTTGGTCAAAATTTATTGATACAGTGGAAGCGTCCTACATCGCCACCGAATAATTCTGAATAGGACAAAATACGGCTCAAATGATATCTGGTGCAGATATGATAATAATCAATTATCTAACTGTAAATACATTGGCATCCACTGCTAACATTTTTAGGCGTTTGTTGAACTGCTACATTTAAAGTGGCTGCTATAAGTGTACAATGTGGGTTGTATTAGAATTGCAAACGTTCTGTTTTAAAATTACTTTCTCTAACAAAGGCACCAAAGCATGATGGTTTTTCATTGGGACTACAACTGTATAAAAAACAATTTGAAACAAAAAATGACCGGTATGGACTTACATTTTGCGTTTTAGTTTATTGAACGACTAGAGGCTACTCAAGCAAGATTATCATTTAGAATTTCAGTTTTCGTCTCATATTTCGGAAAAGATAACTGAAAAAGCATGAAGCACTCAGCATACATTATGCGGGTTGTGTAATTTGGTCCCTGTCCTTTGTTAAAATTCTGAACTAGGCGAGGCTGTTTTGTTTACACAAATGTACTAAATGACCGGATAAAAATATTTATTTTATTCCTTCGTAATAAACCAGACTTGATCTCATCTTGCATTTGGTTGGCCGGTTTAGGTTTCATCTCATGCACACGGGAGACTAAAATATAAGTGAACTTATTATTTTATTTTATTCTTTGTCAGCATGATCAACATTTAATAAGGCATGTTTTGTCATCGTCATCTACCTCGTCACATCAGACAGATTAGATAAAGTAGTGTCTTTATTCTGTTGACATCTCCAATCCGATCTTTGGTTCATCGTATTCCGTTTCATTGTTTCGATTGCGTTTGTTGAATGAATATTTTTCATTGGTGGAAAAGAAACTAAAAACGTTTCAACATTATGCAATATTATGCACATCATAAGTTGTTTGTTGACTGATACAAGAACTGGGATCTGCAGTTGGTTGGTACCTACTCGTATTAAGCATGTTTTCGACATGATGAGTTGTTTAGTAAGTAGAAAAGATGATGTTGAGCTTCTTTGCTGTGACAGAAGAGTTTTGTTCATCGCCAGTTATGGCTAGTGTGCTAAGAATTAAATACACAGTATCAGCAAGTTAAAAGTCAGTCTTTTCGCCTCTCAAATGTATCTGTAGAGTTAAAATAAAACCTTTGTAAACGTCCAAAGATATGCTGTGCAGATTTTGCAAGAAAGTTAGTGAAAGTTTGGTTAAATACATAGCGTTGGAGTAAGTAAATATTTCATTTGTGTGATATCAATGTAAGTATAGTTACAAATTGTAACTTACAATCACATAGTCAAATCTGGCCACCTCTTTTGAGTTTGATTCCACTTCTGCGCCAATTTTTCACTAAAAATATTCAAAATGCAGTTTTTCAAAGTTTAAGTGATTGTCAGTTGACCTTTTGAACTCATCTGCGAATAATTTGCCCAGGCATATTTTGGTTTGTTCGCAAAACCGACCAAAACTTGTCCAGTGGTCTCTGAGCAAAAGCGGCTAGATGCTGACTTTCTGAAAACCAGAACAATCGCATGTAATGCAGTTCTTAAAGCGCACAGCATAAAATAAGATAATATTAACCTTATTGCAAGAAAAACATTCGAGACAGACGGTAAAATTATTGGGATTATTTATACCTATTTTTTGTTTAGTCGTAAGTTTTCCCACTAATAATAAAATTATCTTAAGTTCAATGGAAATGGAAACGTTACTCAAGTAGAGCTGTGTAGTTATCCAAATGGATACGTCGTCTTGCACTATCTTGGTGATCCGATTCGTTCTGCTTTGCGAAAACATTGGTTATTCAAGCAAGCGGAAGCTTCACCGTAACAAGACAACCCAGTGCAATTTGACAATTGGAACACTTCTCTATTTCATGCAACTGGTGCATGGCGACATGTATTTATTAAGAAATCTGGCATGTTAGTAAAGATATGCATGAACCTCAAGCAGATAAAAATATTGGCGAATAATCCATTCTTGTGCGTATCGCAAACTGTCGACAAAGCAGACGTCAGTTGCTTAGCAAGCAAGTGATTTTAGTGTTTGTGGAAATGTGCTTAGACTACTTTTAATTGCTTCAATTTTTCTAAACTCTCTCTTGTTTCCCAAATCATTGATAGTACATTGGACTGTATTGTAGGTGCCTGAATCACTTCCTGACTTATTTTGACCTCTCTCACAGAAGAGCATCTTTGATTCTGATGTACGTAGGTTACGAGGAAGTGCAGCAAGGAGTATTATTGTAGAAATAAATTTAAAAATTAGGTTTAACTGTGAGAAAGAGTTGTGGGATACGTGACATGACATGTAGGACGCTCCACGTAAGAGATTGTATTCTGTAGAAGAACGTTTCAAAATTCTTGTTTTCTACTGGTTGTCTGATATATCATACTAGTACTGAAAATGTACCGGGTGATAGCTCTTATGATAGTGTCGCTATCGACTCGAGAAATAGAATCAGTCTCACCTATTAAATCGTGGTGAAAAACAGGAATGTATTTTTATACTGCTCTTAAATGATTCTAGATAAAATAACAAACCACCTCGTAGAATCTTAATACATCTTCTTCGACTACTTTTTACTGAGAATATATACAGATATGTATGTATATATATATAGTACAAAGATTTTTAAAAATACATAAAACGATCATGTCTGACTACCTACTTAAAGTACTTTAAGTTTAATGCAAGTGTGTGTTAGGTGAACGAGGTGCAGAAAACCGATTCTTACTTGTATGCAAATGGAACACTGTGGTATTGCTATTATATAACCACACTTAGGAAAAAGCCAAAGTGTGCTCAATCCGACCGTTGCCAGAAAGATATTAAGAGAGCAGAGGACTTTGATATAATCTTGTTGCTTCGAATCGAGATGACTGTTAGGTCGCGGAGTAAGTAGATAATTTGCATGTATGGTTTCATGCCAGCTTGTCGCTTTCTTTTTACTGAGAGATACATTGTGTAGCAAATATTTAGCGTGAAGATAGCACGGCAGTGATAAGCAATTTCACAAGGGTGGCTCTTAAACAATTCTAATTTTTAAATTCTATTCTTGTTGCATCATTGGTAGCATCGACAGCAGTGATCTCTCGGCTTTTGTTTTCAGAGAAAGGATTACGCTTGACTACAAATTTAGTTTTTCCATTTAAACCTGAATAAATTTTTATTTTCATTATTTCTTGCGAAAGGTGGGTTGTGGGATGTTCTCTGGCTTATCTAACAAAACCTAGAGAATCCAATCAAATCCGATTTCAACAAATCTACTACTAAATATGAAAGCAGATGAGTAGTCTTTAATTTCTTTGAATTTTGAACGATTCATCCAATTCACACTTAAGTGATATAATTTGCGGCAGAACGTTTAGTGAAACGTGGGAGCAATGCTTAAAGTGTAAGCACTGTAATTACATTTTGCACAGTTATTGTCAATTTATCCTATGAGGCGGAACGATCTCTTGATTAAAAATTGAACTTGGGAATTTGTGTTCATTTAACGACTTTCTGCTATATTTATTAAGTGTCTGTGAGAATCAATCAACGTTATTTTCAATTTATCTGTTGTTTATGTGATGGCACTAAAGCAAAATACCATTGAAAGTTACAATCGCTGACAAGTAGTTGTGCACGGGAAACAACTGCACTTTCTGACTGCTTGTGCTTTGTACTTCCATAAAAATGTGAAGTGAAACGACCGTACGCCCAGAAAAAATCAATCTTTTTCTCTGTTCTTTTCATTTACTTTGCTAGTTGGCTGACAAGGAGGCAAACTTCAATATCCACAGCCCATTAAAAACTCGATAAGCATAAACCCTAAACTTGGACTGTGAGCGGTAAAATTGTTTTAATGGGCATTTTAAATGTGTGAAGTAGTGTAACTCGATTTTTTTGTGATGCAAAGACAATGGTCAAAGGCATTTACGAACTTACTGTCTGATAACCGAGCAAGAGCGTCAAGGGGTTTCAAAGGACACCGAAAGAAATCGTAAATGTATTTATTTTCCTGCCAAAAACATCATCTAATGTAACGAGTTATAAGGCAGTTTTACTTTGATAATGATTATTATTACACGCTCTCTAAGATTTGTTCTTGCGAAAAACGAGGACGAATCCTTCGTTAAATGGTAGCAGCGACGCCTCGTGTTACTATTTTTTACCTGTGTCCAAATCGAAACATTTTTTTGTGTTGAACATTGATGTTGTTTGGATACATTTCTTTCTGGCTGGTTGAGAATTATCAAGGTCTTCTTGGAATTAGTTTGACTTGCGCTGCAAGATTACAGCAAGAATCTTCTAGTTATACAAACATGGTATGAACGTGTTCTTGCCGAACGTCCGCCGTTACTGCGTGGGCAGCTCTCTGTTTTCTGCCTTTTGTTAGTAAAAGAGTGTTCAGATGCATCATTTGCAGCAAACAGAAGAAGACTTCGGCTATGTGCTCCCTATCGAAAGAACAAGCTGAAAGTAATTAAGGAATCTTGGGTGTTCCTGTGTGTACTCGTTTGCGAATTTAATGTGAACATAAATGAATATATTAAATACTTTTTCTTCATTGTTTATAAATTACGAGACAACGCCATCGACACAATCATCATCGTCATTATCAGCGTCGTCACTTCTATCATCATTATTATTACTATGATTTCGGTTATTGTTATACCTGCGTTGTTGTCAGAGATCACCCCACATTTTTCTTGCTCACATAAAAAGTCAAAAGATGCCTTTTTCTCTCTCGCCACCATTATTGCCTCGAAGAAAATTTTGTTCTGCCAGGGGACATCGAGTGACTGAGTCAGACAACAAGAAGGCATGAGTGACTCAGTTGAGCATTTTATTGTTATTGATGAAGGAAGATGATAAAGCCATAATAATACATACCATGATCTATTGATCTTCAGATCTGGGATTTTATGGTCTTTCTTCACTAGCATCAACATACACTGAAGCATAGGTAACAATTATATGACATTATCTGAGTTATATTGGTCGTCACCCTCTTACTTTATTGTATCAATACCATCAACATGACTTCAACAATTAACTGCTTACCACAAAAGGTGGCCAGTGTGCGATGTGTGAGCATGTCAACTCAACAGTAGTTGCAGGACAACTACGTGCTTGCTCTTTTCCTTTCTGTTTAGTATCACTGATTTTGCGGAGAAGTGCACATGTGAATATATTATCGTCGACTGGTTATTACTGAATTGAGGTGTTGAAAAGTTGCATGTCATTTGTATAAAATCTAAGAATTTTATTCGATTTACTACTGTAGCGTATTATAGGCAAACTGATCTTTGCAGAACTCTCGTAGGATATCGTGAAAACCATCAAACTTTTTCTGTTAAAAATTTATAAGTTGGTTTTCAACTTTTAGTTGGACTTAGGTGATACCTGTTTTTTATAAGAAAGAAAGAAATTATGAGTGGCAAAATGTTTAAAACGATGCTGAAAAGTGAAAGTGTGGATTCTGAGCCGGAGTCACTCAGAATGATGGGCGAGCTCAATCAGAAGCCAAAAATATTTCGGAGAAGTGTGACAGTGCCAGCGGAAATCACATCATCTGCACGGGGTGATCCAGATATTATGGATATGGATGCGTACGACGAAATGGTAATGAGAAATTTGCTTCTTTCAAACTCGATAACCAAAAATTGTTTTCATTTTCGAGCAACCTGCATCATGCATGCTATATTTAATTGACTTTGAAATCAGATCATTCATTCCTTATATTGGACAGGTTTATGTTTCAGGAAATAATCAAATGTGTGATTCAGTATTGTTTGTTTAAATTTAAATCATTATTGGGAATTAAAAAAGAAATTGTGTAATAGCATTTATTACGATGGTTTCTCCCCTTGTATTATTCACACAGGTCATGTGGTTGGTTAAGCAAATTGAAGTTCCCCACATTGGAGTGTATTATTAAAATACATCCGGTATAAAATTCGATTCAACATAATATATTCTTTACCAAACCACAATTAAAGACAAAACAAAGTAAGCCATGAGTGCGCACATTCATGTACTTAAACTAAAGACTACCCACGTATTTAACTATACAATGTTAGATTTAGACAATGTCTAGATTTCTATAAGGTTTGCTTTGCTCAGAGTTGCTATTCCATCACTTTTCCACGCTCTCCATCATTCCTTGATTTAAAAGCTAACAATGAACAACACGATTTAAATTGACACTGTCATTACAATCATATCCCAAAAAGTGAACCCTAAAGTGCTAAAAAGATTCCCATGTAAAATTCGTCAGCGAATAGTGCCCCTAATGAGGAAGTCACCACAGGTGGTCAATTGTTACGTTTGTGTAATTGGACAATAATGTCTTAGACAGCGCATGTGCAAGCCTTGATTTTACCTTATTTGTGCAGATCTCGAGATGAAAAGCTCAGAAGTAAATATATATTCTATGTAATTTCTACAGAGTTGCACACAAATTTCACGAAAATATTTTGATCTCTATCCAAAATACGATCTTCTGTTTCATTAACTGTGAGTGGATTTACGCACACGATTTGATAGTGGTGTTTATATTTCAACCGAATAGACATTTCACATGCCAGAATAAAATTGTAAATTCTGAAAACTTCTTAGAAATGAACCAATACTTTAACTCTGCTAAGATCGAAATGTTCATATGTAATTCTTTTGTTGCTACAAGTGTAGTTTAACCGTACCGAACTTCACTCTCGAATCGAGAGTCTCGATTTTGTCGAAAGGAACAACTTTTATTTCCAGAACCATTAAAATTGTTATTTCAAAGCCTGATTCAGAATTATTCCTATTACAGTTACAGGATTGTCATTATTTCGCTTGACTTGGTTTTATCTTGAAACTATTCTACTACACCTTTTCCTATTTTAACAATGCAAACATGTTTTATGGTTATCGCTAAATGATTCAGAAGGCTGGGCTGTGATGAAATCAAGCAACGAACATGCTAGAAAGAGGTGGGAAGGAGCACAGTGTCAGAAAGTAACCTTGTTTTTCGGTTTATGAGTCATCGTTAGTCGTCATTCTTGCAGCATTACACTGTAAGAGTGTGCTAAGGAATATTACGTATTAAGTCACCCCAGTACATTTACAAGTTCACAAGTGCTTTCTCTCGCGACGATAGATATAGAAACGCCGGCTAGAAATTGCAATAACACAGAGAAAATTACCTCCTAGTTTTTATAGAGTGTGTGCATTAAATCCAAACTAATTTGGCATCATAAGCAAAAAACAAGTCTATGGAATAAAGAAATTAATCCAGTTTCGGATAAAAGATATTTTTTCAATTTAGTTCCGAAAGTACAGCTTTGTCAAGATGTATGAACCTGAAGATAACCTTTCTTATTGTTAGTTATTCAGTTTAATAATTTTAAAACTTGCTTCCCTTTATGCAGAAACATATGGATTCCCGAATTTGGCCAGCTGACCAGAATCCTTGAACTTTTACTTTCATGAAGCAAACGAAAGATTTTGATACACTCCTTGATATTTTCACTTGACATTCAACTGTCGAAACTTAGTCCAGTAGCGGCTTTTAAGCATTTGAGTTGTTATTCAATGCTGAAGCAGGCGAATCCACAAAGGTAGATTAGTTGGATCTCACGCCCCATGTATGTTACTTGAAAGTTTGTGTGGGTATCTTCAATTTTTCGATTTCGTGATTGGCAAGCAAGAACAAGGGAAAGGATTAAGTCAATCCAGTCGAGAGCCACCCGAATGGTACAAAAAACGAAGAATGCTGATTCATAGCATGCACACACGTGTGGAATATTTTTTGTCCATTTATGGTAAGGCAGACAACACCTCCTTTTTCCTCCGCGGTACATGCACCCTTGCTGAGACAGTTTTAAGTACCTTGTTTTAAAGTTCCATATCCAGCAATGATGCGGCGTGTAGACTAGTAGCAGATAACCAAACAGCGCCGGTTCCAAAATGTAAATAATTTATACATAACTGCTATATGGGACAACCACGTCAACATTATCTGTAGAAATAATACAAGAAAGCATGAAACAAGCAAAAGTGCAAGTTAAAGATCTTTGTAATATGTACATTTTTGGAGAGTTTGACTGGCGTGTAATGCTTTTCGTAGTAATAAAAAACGAGTAAAAGAAATTAACAGGATATCCATTTACGAACAATGTACGTAATTTGAAGTCACAAATCCCAGAAAATAATGCTTGCAATGATTATGATTCTGCCTACTTCAATAAAATAAGACGGCAAAGGGAAACTTGACCAGTTTAGCCTGTGAAAGCATAATTCATTTGTACGTACGTAGTACAAATTAATTCTTCACAGGTGTGTTCAGACTTGGGCAGTCTACCTTCGAATGTTGTAAGCTTATTTTACGTCACTGAATAAATACAACGTGAGTTTCGTTGTACAAGATTCGTTCACTGCAACATTGATGTGTTATTAGAATATCATCGTAGAAACCTTATTCGTACGACTTGTGAGTGACATGAGAGAGGTTTTATAATGATTAATGACAATGCATAAAATATGCTGATTTATCGAATTCATTACAACGCAAGGCGTTACTGTAATCCGACGATATCATTCATTTCAATACAAAGAAACTCCAAATGGCGACTTTGACTTTATTTGACTAGGCAGAAATTCAAAGACCAGTGTTTCTTAAATGTTCTAAATCTAAAATAAATCCCTAGGAGAAATCTCTAAAACAACAATCTGGACTTTATTTTAATCTAATGCAGGACTAATGTATAAAAATATTGAGTTCATTTGGATTAGTACAAGCAAGCATGCATAATGGCTTCGCACATTTATTTTGGCACACTTTTTGTTATTCTATTCTCTATCTCCATTCGCCTGCTTAGGTCTGCTTGAATGATTCACACCACCCTGCATGCCAACAGTCATCTGAGAGAGATAACTTTAAAACTTTTCTTGTTTACAACAAAAAGAGGCACCTAAGTAAGTTGGCGCTGTCAGGCCGCATCGGAGACAGTTGGTGATTCATCAGAATGCACCTAGTTCTTTGAGTCGTGCCTCAATATTTTCTGTCGAGCGCCCAGTGTTACTGCCCTCGCTGCTTTGACACTCATCTTCGTCATCCATCCACCATGAAAAGAGCAACAAGACTTCTTGAGAATGTACTATATCTTGCTGTAATTAGCTCAATTTTATGTGTTGTGTATGGGTTTTATATAAAATTGTTACTTGGAACGAAATGTCGAGTGATAGCTAAAAGAATGAAGTCACTGTGACACGTCTATACATTCATACATTGCTGGGCCTAATGAGGATGACATTTATTCTCGAATCTCATTTAGCCCTTATTCAATGAATGCATCGTCACAAATAAAAATCTATGTAATTTAATCATTTAAACATTTAATCGAGTTGACTTTTAATTAATGAAAAACTATTATGAAAGCGACGTCGTTTATCTGCAATTCCAGCCGAACAGATTTGTTCAATAAACGATTAACTACATATCCGTGAAACCAAAACATTTCTCACAATCAACCAATAAATCAGTGGAACATTAAAAATTAGCACGGTGAAGTAGTGTTCATGGGAAGCAGAAATGATGAAGAAAATAAACAAACCTGGACTAAATCAAGCCCGTTTTTTATTATTAAAATAAAAATCCAAAATTAATTACTAGCTCATGAAAGGAAATGTAGTCTATAGTATCGAATATTTATTCTTCGGTAGCTTTGCTATCCACTGGATAATCTGAGATTAAATTTGTTTATAATGAGTTGTTAACACCACTTTGATTTAGAAGCTTCTCGCAGCTGGAGTCGATGTATTAAGCCATTTAACGTATACAATTTGTCATCGTTGTCATTAATTTACCAAAATTATTTATAAACATTTACAGCAAAACTTGAAAATTCGAATGGCGATCTCTATATCCTTTATATCCTTTATAGAGAATCGATTGCTATTAGAGATTAGAGAATCTCTCTACGGCTACTTGGAGAAAACCTACGTTGATTGTCAGCCTCCTTTTCCATATTCAAATAAAAAATTGTCAAAACATTAATGAACTTCCTAAAACGAGAAATTAGTTGTTGAATAAAAACCAGAGAAATGGTTTATAAAAATAGTGTGGCCAAAGCGAGCGAACTAATAAATAGAAATGACAATCCAATGTGACGCTGTAATATTATGTAACCACCATAATATCATAACCATAATAATAATGGATCCAATGTGTCCAACTTCACAGTCAAAAATAAAAATACAATCCAAGTTGGAGCAAAAATGTGTTGGTCAAACCAAACACAATGTGCGATTTTATTATTTGTTCATACACTTTTGTTCATCAAGCTCATGTTTTTCAATGAAGGTTTGACTTTTCGGACTGTTTTTTCAGCACTGCTCCCCACTCTCTTTCATTATTATTTAAGGATATTGTTACGCTTGAATATCCAGACCTTTCTTAAAATCCGCATGTAAGCATTGTGAAAAGACAGAAAATATTTTCTTATTACATCTTTTTTTGCAACTCATATTTTTCTCGAAAAGAAAAGTTTCATAAACAAGTTCCCTTGTGTTTGCCTAAATAATCCGTCTAACCCCACAAAATGCACATCTGCTTCCTGAAGAAATTGTTTTGCTTTGTTATAATCATCTCCATCTTATTTAGCTTAGAGATAGTATCTGTATTAAATAATACTGTATAATGGCAAATACTATAATAAAATGGAAACTAATAAGGACGTATATACTTTGATAGTGAAGTACCACTAGTAATAATTATTGACAATATGTGACTAGTGAGTATAATATAACGAACCATCATAGCAGGAAATGACTTTTTCCATTAGACCATAAAACCTTCCTCATTGGCCACCACAAAAGTGTTTTTAACTTTTGACGAGCTCACTAACACGCTTCGTGTGTTAAAGAATTTATGATGAAAGTTTTCCTTCCCGTTTCTTTGTTTTCTATTGATTCAAATATATTTGTCTCCGTTTGAACTTTCATAGTCCTTGTTAATACAGGCGTTATCGCCAATTCAAACACCGAAAAGTTTGAAAGCATTACTACAAATTGAGTAGTATGCAACCAATTGAAAAAACAGATCTTATTATTGCGTTTGTTAGGATCAAGAAGAAGACTTAAGCAACACCTAAAGAAAATAATGTAGTAATAATATAACAATAATAAAATATATTTTCCCTCTTTAATGCGTAGAATGAAATGGTTAAAATGAAATGCTTTTTGTTATACCGGAATAAACTACAAGTTTGGGACGGGAGGACGTGCAAGTAATTTTTAAAAATATAAAATAAAAGCAGAAAAACGATACAGAAATAGTGGGACAGACACACACATGTATTATGGTTTCCCGACAACCCACGAACACATTCAGTATTCAAGTATCTCGAACATGAATAGCGCTAGTCACTGTAATGTACTCCCAATCAAAAAAAAATCTCTACACCTATGGATGGTTTTGGCTTCTTGCTTCCGAACCTCCGTCGGAACAAATTCTGAGTGTTTTTAACATTATGTTTCCGTGTATTTTCTGCACTTACATAAATGTATCTATGTTTTGGCAAAATTGTAAGTTAGAGTTGCTCTTGCCAAAATTTCATCCGCTTTGGTTTACACTTCAATGTTTTTTTTCTAGTCTTTCTCCGAATTTACAACTGTTGAGGAGAACAAGTTAAGGAAGGAAGAAAAAATTGTCTGGTAGAGTCAGATGAAGACACGTATTTCGTGAATATATAAATATAATAAAAACAATGTTGCCGAGTGTATAAAATGTTTCATCCATTTTTATCATCCTTGATACCATTATATTATGAATATTATATTTTTTCCTTTGTGAGCTTGTACTTTTGCCTCTGCCTCCTTCTTTTAACACTCTTTTTGAACGAACCTTGTGAAATTGCTGTTTTTATTTCGAATTATAAAGCTTTCACAACATGGATTGGTATCTAAAAGTGTTAAGTGGTGATCTGCAAGCTGAACGATTTCAAATCAATAAATTTCACAATATCATCAGAAATGACAAGTTTTTTTGTTGCATTGTGATAGTAGCAAGTGACATGTGGTTATCCTGTAAAATTAGAGAAAAATGACGAAAACAGCAAACATGCAAAACAAAATACGCTCTGGAAGTTTCTTATGTGTTGTAAGTGTTGTGAGATTGTGTCATCCGTCATTTTAGTTCGTGGTATCATAATGCCTACACGATTTTCAAAAATGTAAAAGTTTATTATGCAGGTTAAACGAAGCAGCACGGCGCCCCTTCATTTAACTTTGATTTCTTTGTTGTCTAAGCTTTTACGTGGATATTTCTTTGGCTAAAAATCAGTCAGTACTTTTTACATTTTGCAAATATTAGACAAATCTCGACTCTATACTCAATTACTCATTCGGTTCTTGCCGCAACAGTGATGTCAAATCGAACTGGGAACTTTTAGCTTGTAGCACAGCAGTCAATCCACGGGAGTGGAAGATTCTAATAAAATTACGGATCTCTTGTGAAGTGCGATTAAAATGACATCCGTCTGCATACAAATGTGTGGGTTTTTCTTGGATTTTTCTCAGACAAAAATTCATTTTTATTGTAATCGTTTCCCTGAAATCACGCTCAATGTGGAAATCATCAAAGATTGTACAAAACAAGAGCCGACGACTTTCTCGACGACAATGATGACGACACGTACGATTATGGTCTCCTTTTATATGAATATACATAACACATACCTAGGTCAAGTTTAATTATATGAGACACTTTGGTGAATACTTACTCATTCTAACCCAAAATGTTTTTACATTGCACTGCACTGCACTTAAAAGAGCAAGTAAATAGTGATTGCATGAAAACATGAATGTGTGAGTGTGTAATTGGTGTAATACGCCACTAGTTATTATTAGCATTGTTTCACAATAACAACACCCAAAAGAGCATCACTAACCGCTCATTAGAATATCATCATCTTTATATATAACGACAAAGAAGTGGAGATTGTCTGATGCACTAACCGATTCACCTGCTCAGGTATGGACAGACGGTGCATAGAAGATTCTATGAAAAGCGTTTAGCATACTGGCAGCATTCGATTCTGCATAAACCTGATTCTCTAAAAATTGAGCTTGTCGCCTACATGCACTTGCAATGAAGGAAGATCGAACTACCAAACATAGAATCAGGGTACACAAAATCTAATTACCATCACTAACAGGCTGAAACACGTAAGGACATCACGATTAGAAACTTTTTTTACCACCGTCCTCTCTTAGAGAGTGTATCTGTAATATGAATGAATATTTATTACATGTGTGTGTGTCGGTCGCAGTTTAGTTAAACCTCACTTCCTTTATCGGTGGTGCAGGCATTCATCATGCCGTTTATTCCGCATCTTGAGCATCACGCTGATTATTATGATCTCGTCATCACTATCTGTTCTGTGTCTAGTCAAAGCGTGAACATTCCAGAACAACCGTGGAAAAAGTGTGTGGGTGAAAATCCGCGACAGCAAAAATACAGTTTCTTTATACTACCACACAGCGACGAGCACGTTAGGTTAGAAGTTAGAGTATGAAGAAGGAAAATGGAAGCGCAAGCGCAAGCGTGTGCACACATTCACTCATTATTATCAAACCAAGCAAAATCTTGGAATAAATATTATTATGCTCACAAAATGTTGCTTTACTACTACACATTTATTATCACAGAAAATAAATATAAATCTCGACACAGTACCAATCATGTTTATGGAAACAAAGTACATTTTACTCCCTACTGCATAGTTAAAGCACTCGAGTGGTTTTTGCTGACTGATCCTCTAAAGATGTTGTTTACACCTTAGTCATTTTGAAACCCCAAAATTACTCCCAAAAGTTTGGATTGACTTGTTGAGTGTATGAGGTGAGGAAATACATTTTAATCAAATAAACTTGTAAAGTTATTTAGTCTTCACCACCAGCTCTCTGTCCGCTCAGTTTGATTAGCGATTCATTTTTCATTTCTCGCTAGACTGCCATATCTCATTACATTGTTTGATCAAGGTGCTAATAGATATGCGCTGGTCAAATTTTAAACTGAACATCATCCGACTGTCTATAATTTACCTGTACCTTTTGGTGAAGATGATAGAGGCATCAGTTCATTCTGCTGGGACCTTGTAATGTTCCGTCCATCAATACGAGGCAGAGAAATTCCTTCAAGTTGCTGGCATGATTGGTGTCGACCAGCTAAAATTGCGACTTGTGTTGGCGTAGCGCAGAGTGAATGATAAGAAACGTTTCAAACATTTGCCCTTTCCTTCTTGAGCCCACCTTTGGTTCCAATGATCCAACCAGTTTGGAGGTGCTAACACGTTTCTTTCTCTATTTTCACATTTGATGTATTTAAATTATGCATTCATCCAATTTGGATGGACGCTATGGAAAAATGATTCAAGCTCTCAATTTCACATGGCAGAAATAACAATGGTCGATTTCCTTAGCTATCCGGGCACGAACTAATAAGTGAAGTCATGATAAAAGAAAATCATATTGAATAGGTGCATTGCAACTAAAAAAATAGTAAATGTCATCAAAAGGATTGGAAGATGATGACTATGCATGTACTGAACGTGAGTGGGGGATTTCAATTTGTTTTCCTTTTGTTTTGTGTATGTATTTGCACCGACTACATACAACGTCATCATCACCATTGTCAACAAAATAATACAGCACTGATGAAGTGCATTTCAGTCATCATCACTGACTGCGATACTTCAAAAAGCGCAGCGTTGGTCTAAACTAGCCAGGCGTCCACAATCTACACTCATCTCTGAAACGTATTGCATTGTGAGGGTTCAAATATGAATGCTTTGGGTTAGTCCTTCTTCTTATGCATTCGATCCTTTCAAGAGATGGACTTTTTGGGAATCTGTCAAGAAAAACATGTTATTATTATGCTTTCTTGTAGACTACACTGAGTCCAACTAATATGTTTGCTTAAATAGTGGACACTGCATGAGTTACCTGGCCAGAAGAGAAAAAGAACGCACTTCATCCGTTCCTCCGCTGAAATCGTCGCTGGCGTCATTTTTTGCCAGAGCTCATTTTATTGCACGCGAGGTAACACATCTTAAATCTTGTCGTGCTTGTGCTTAAAGCTGTGGTTCCGAAATTAACTTCCGACAGTTATTCTTTACATACTTTTTATTAGCCATCCTCCTAAATAAAAATTTCACTTTGTCTCTATTTTAGCATTTATGTGAATTACTTAATTGAGCGTTCATTAGTGGAATAAGTTCTCGGTAACGTTGTTTAATTTAAATAACACAATCAATATGGGATAAAACGTAATTTGATATGCAATTTGTTTCATCAGAATTTTAATATTCTCCAGTGTGCGACACTTTCATCATTTATGGTTCTTCATAAACCGATATAACTTATTATTAAGTCTAAACATCACGATTTACTTTGGTTAAGTTTCCTCAGCTAAAATTTAACTGAATGGGGACAACTACTTAATAATGCTTACTTTTTTTAAAATTTGCTTTTACTTTCTTCCAATGAGTGAATTTTGAAGTGAAAAGTGTTGTATAAGAATAGTTCAACAGAATAGTGTTATATAGAATGGAGGAGAAATTTTGTGCCATGATTAACCAAGTTGATTCTAAATAGTTCAGTGACTCCCATAATAGGAAAATCAAACAAAATAGATACTAGAAAGGGCATAAAGCAGACGTGAAGAGATTGTTTGCTTGTGTGAATTTGATGAAGCAAGGACAGTCCAGTTTCCAAGTGGGATTGTGCTAAATGATGCTCTCTTTGGAGTAAATGTATTGGTGAGACTTCTTCAATTTTTTGCTTGTTTATCCTAAAGAGCAGTTCATATTTCTTTGCGATGAAACCAGTCGTCAAAATGAAATATGTATAATAAATGTCAGAGTTTATAACTCACTAAATATTATATAGAGTGATAATGGATAAAAGCTAAAAAATTTCCTCTACGAATGCTCTAAAAATTAAGTATGATCAATTCCCTTGCTCCTTTCATGGTTCATTTCCATTTACATATTTGTGTGTAATGGAGATCTCTGTTGTGTCCGTGTATCAAATCTCCGTATAATATTGTCAACGTTGTTGTTCTCTTAAATGAGCACGAATGCGCCAGAAAGTTACGCTTTGGTTGCACTGAAGGTGCTTGTTGCAGAGGAACTAATAAAAATGTTATTAAAATTGGGTTTGTTGGATGGTTTCAGATAGTACTCTTGATAATACTGTTCATAGTTTGGTGAGTCATTAATTATTACCTGAAGGTTAGCATGCATGACTTTAAGTTTCTAGTACCATATTTGGAAGAAAAGTTAGATTTTCTATGTCTGGTCATCAAATGGGCAGGCAGAAGTTTCGAGGGCCTGGTTGTAAAATGGACAAAAAATGTAACGCAATAATAATAATCATGGTGTACCTATTGGGCATGTGGACTGATATATTACAACATAATATAAATAATGAGCACATTTCGTGAAGTTTGCCATTTTGCAAGCGAATTATATCTCCGTAGCTCGCCATTGGTCCATGGTTAGTGAGAAATAAGTCGTTTCATCGGTCATCTGAAATATTGCCAATGGTTATTAATCTACTGGATGACATCATTCTACTCGGCAGATCGAAAAATTATAATAATATGTCATTTTTGCAAGACCTTCCTTGTGTTGCTTTGTTTACCAATCATAGTTTATCAATACTGACGTCTTCAGGTAGAAAAGTGCAGAAGGTGCGGACTCCGCACTGCGGACACTTAGAAGATTGCACAACCAATTCATTCATTAAAAAGGACCACACACAAAAAGTCGTAGGGTCAGCAATGATTCAGATATACAGTAAACGCAACCCAAGCATAACAAAAGCACAAAGGATAATAACAACAACGGAAATTTAAAGGAAAGTGTATTAACCGTAAACTGAGATATTGCTTTGTTTGGTATGAGTCACTGTCATAAAAATTGGACAGAAGTACATAGACCTGACTATCTGGTACCTATCCCAACATTTTTCTGCTTGCTGCAAAATAAAAAATGCACATCATTCAGAATACAATAATTCAGTAGTAATCTCGATGAATCATCATCAAAAAATGAAAACCACTATATTTTATTCTGCATAACACATTATAGTTGACGGACTAGTACAGGTATAAAATTTATTCCAAATGAATGAATCGTGTGGTCCCATCTTTTTGAAGTGGGTCGCAATTCCAATGGAGCACTAGAACGGTATTGGATGTAGTGATCTGTCATAAGTAAAATGTATGTAATCCTTTTTCTTTGAAAAGCTCCATTTTACCTAGATATTACTGAGTCATTTTCACAAAGGGTAATTAATTTTCATTTTTATCTGTACTGCACTGCATATCTTAATTATTGGCCTTGAGTGACGCGGGTTGGATATTTTCTCGTGTTATTGCGTACGATGCGGGGCTCGTAATCACTAACTCCAAATATCTTGCAAGCAATACTTCTGTAAATACCGACAAATCCATTAAAACTATTTTTAATTGATAAAAGACTCCACTTGCGCGTTATCTTTATGAGTGACGGGGTAATCAGCTCTCCCAACAGGAAAACCAATAATTCTTTTTTTTTGGGAAACGCTAGTGTTAACCATCTTAATCCGCATCGACACAATACATTTCAATTAATACATTATTATCATGACACAACGTATAGTATAACATTGATTATTAATGTTGCATATGCGTACGACATAGAGACCAATTATTCTCTAAAGCCTAGAATTGCGAAATATTGTGTCTCACTTGTGGAATTTTTTCACCTTAATGTTTTCACGGCAAATAACAGCCTTATTTTTTGTGTCCAAGTTAAAACGTTTGGGGATTTTGCAGTATAGTTAAATGGTAGATTCTGTATTCTGTCTTCATCATTGGAGCCCATTCTTTTGTTCTAAAAATAATACGACTTAAATGTTTCATATCAGTTCATATATGTAGGTCTTGTGTGAAATTATTTGATCTTGTAACTGCTCATCGAAGAATACAAAGCAGTTTCTTTGTAGTCTGACACAATACCTCATCTTTGTATAAAAGTGAAATCGTGTTTGTGTGTTACATCATCACGCCTAATAAACCAATCTCCACCAAATTTGGCGCAAAGCAGCTTTGGGTAAGACCGGGGATGGTTTTAGACTATTCTCGAAAACGTTTTCTTAATACCCGATAGGGTCAATTACCCCTTTTTACGATCCTTAGGCACTTGAAACAGGTGCTTGTGTCGTCCATTAGACGATTTTGGATCTTGTTACAGATGCTGAGTAGCTACATTGTTAAGGGATGCAGAGCTAAGGCGATTTTGATCAATTTCATCAAATGGTAATGATAGATTACATTAGAAAAATGGTACCCATGGTATGTTGTCAATGAGTATTTCGTTGTTGAGTTGAGACACAAACGGAAGTTGGCAGCTTTAAATCTGTGTTTGTTGGTTATTTTACTGATCAGCGAAACAAAAAATTGCAGTCAAAATTCGAGTAAGCACTCCACCAAATTTTGGAGTGACTTTTTGATAACTTCTGGTATTACCATCACCTTTGGATGCTATTCGTACGATGAGTTAAAAGTTTGTGACTTATTAATCGTGTTGTCAATCTCTGTGTCAACCTTTTAATTTCATTATTGTATCAAGGACTCCCTGTCAAACGATTTACTTGTTTGGAAAATTTATCACAAAAATCTCTTGATGTTTAAGCACAAAATTTTGATTTATTCGATGATTGACAATGTATGTTTCGATATTCAGAACGGTCATACGAGGCGGACTCTAAGCAAAAAGTTTATTTATATGTTAAAACTGTTGATTCTGCGCATTCATCTATTCCTATCCATCTATTCGGTTTAAGCTTGAGATGCAATTTTTATCAGTTCGTCATCCATACAGTCCGTTAAATTTTGTTGAATCTCTCTCTCTCTCTCTGCAGATTGTAAAAGATAATGGGTGATCAAATTACGGTTCGTTTAATTGCATTTCACCTGATTCGGAGAGTTGAGTGAATTGTAGTTGTCCAAAACAAATTAGTAAGGATTAGGTCCAAAGGTTGTATATTATTTGTATTTACATACAACAATCTCCGGTAGATGTTTGTAGAATGAATCTTGAAGTGGAAAGTAAGTAAAATATGTTTGTCAAGGCGTGTAAATCGTAGTAATAGTAATATAAATGGTTTTCGCGATTGTCATTATGAGCTAATTTAGATTACTCAAAGAAAATAAAATGCTAATAAAGTGGTCATCATCAAAGTACAATGAGCTCGATAAGTAAATAACGCGACTTGATATTCTCTTGTCATAGTGAGCAGACTTCGTTGTCAATTCGCAGGAAAAAAGTTAAAAGAAATCTGGTATTATCACACCAATATCAACGAGAGCAGAAACATTGAAATAACTATTATAATGTATGTAGCATTAAGCCTCGCCAAACTTGGCAGCAGCAGCACTCCACTCAACAAGATGGGTAAAAATACCTTCCATCTATCTTATTCACGAAATAAAACTTAATTCTCCATATCTAATCGAAAAGCCTTTTTGGGGATTTACATAAAGTCGAGGCCATGTTACAAGGCAAAATTAAAAGTTGTACTTTACAACGATAACGAGGATCATCAAGTGGCATTGACAGTTGTTCTTTTACCTGTGGCAACTACTGTTAGAAAAGAGTTTCATTTAAACACATGTCACATGGATGATATAGGTACAACAAAATAGCCAGCAGCTTGATTTGCAGTGGTTGATATAAAAATATCATTCTGTAAAAAACTACTGATTACATCAATAAATCATCCCAACAACCTGATCAATTAAAACCTGTCACCTTAACGAAACGGCAAAAATAACTATTTGACAATTCCATGGCACATTCTTAGCCCTAACTACATAGTCCGCTAATAAAATCCATGTTGATTGTGTTCTGTAACTTGTCAGAACGCATAATTATCTCGCACGAATGTCACCATGAAAAACAAGACGACATAAAAACAACCGAACTCTTGTGTCGACTGTGTTGTATGCGGCAACAAGATAATACGTAAATATATACACATTGAGGTGTATTGATTGCAGAAGTTATTCATTAGTTTTAGCCTTTAGTAATCCTATACTATAGCAATGTTTATGGAAAACCAAGTTTAAATTTTCAAAAGGCACGTTCAATTTTAGTTGACTTTGTTCCATCCTGTAACACTTGGAATGCATAGCTGTCACAATATATAATTGTGTATCAAGCAGTCATGCTTGGTGGTGCACACAATTATTGTGTGACACAAAATTACATACAATGCCCCAAACATTATTGAGTATTTTGCACTTAAAATGTAACTGTCATTAATTATTTGAACCACTTTTATCGGTTATGTCATAACGTTTCTATTTTGTATAGTAAACAACTTTGAAAATAATTAAATAAAACTGACGCAACAGGTAGAATCCTTTCCTAATTATCATATGACAGCGTCGGTTATGTATAGAAATAGAATCATCAAATGATCCACTTGTGGTGAATGGAAGGAAAGATTAAGTAAAGCAAATAGTCGGCATTTAAGAACATGGAAATACTTTTTAAATTTACAGAATGCAATCGATATCCTCTCTCCACTTTGCTACATTCTGTCATGTAATTCCGCTGCATTGGCAGTAGAAGATGTGCCGCCAAGTATGACACATCCATCCAGATCACGTTTTGTCATTTTACGTAATCATTTTGTTTATTTTACGATTCGTAATCCGTTTTATTTATAATAGCAATATAGTTTAATAAGGTGTGGATGGGACAATGTAGAACATCTTTAATAAAAGTTTTATGGCTATTCAGAACTAGGTACATACCAAGTAGGTGAGTTAAACTATTCTGTTGGAAAAGATACCTGGGCTGATGATGATGTGATTGTAGTAGTGATGACGGTATTGGTACATATCTATGACGCTTTTTAAGTAGGTATTCAAATTCAAATTTACTCTAACATTTTAATCACATCATCTTTTTCACTTTGTAATTTTTAGTGATGATGACTACTCGGTGGATTTATTAAGTATAGTAAATAGGTTCATTACTATAACCCGCATAGCTACAGATTTACTGCAAAGTGGATAGTTCGAACTGAACAGTACCGTAGTGTTTTACTAGATATATTTTCTGACGGTTTTAACCAAAAATGGAGTGCCATTAAAATCAACATAAAGTTGAGATGAAAATGTGAAATGCACATCTAAGCCATTTGATAACCGCGTTGTTATCTAGTGTGTAAAGCAGAGGAAAAATGTTCCAGGGAAGTATTAGGTAATAATATTACACGGTAGTTCATCACTGCATACATACACAACAGATATTAGCGTGGTGATGATGTGTGTGTCGATAAATTATAGTGATAATAGGTAATCCATCCATTTATTATAATAAGACACCAAATGAACAACCACATTTACACGGAGTATGCATCACGGTCGGGCTTCCACTTTAATCTCCCATGCATCATCGCCAGTGTCAATTCCTTCTTGCAGTTAAATAGATTATTACCTAAAGATACATATACTTCGGGTTACTAGCGTGTGAACCTCAAACAGGAGAACATGTTCACTAAAAACAAAGATTTTTTTAAAATACCACTGTTATACAAACAAATTTATTCAGTTTAGTTTAACGCAGCTCAGCTAACCTAAGAATCGGCTCAAACAAGTCCAGTTTACTGCGCCGTTCTATTTTATTCTTTGTGGTTTGGCTTACAGGTTTAAACTGTAAATATATTTAGAAGAAATCATGTGCGTCTGTGAAACAGTTCATAAATGTTATAAATAGTCGTAAATATTGTAATCCTGTATTTTGAATTTGTTTCCAGAATTTTTTGGAATAGTACAAAAAAAGAATAAATTTCTTTCTCCAAAAACATAATTGTTGATATTGTAATGTTACATGGTTTAGTTGTGGATAGGCTGAATTTAATTGGATTTGACTCCGAACGAATATCAAACCATGAATCCTTTTACAGTGGACGGCGTTCTAAACTTTTAAATTGACTTAATCGCATCAACTCTATTATATAAAAATGAATGGTGCATGTGCGGTTCACTCTGCACGGTTTTATGAGTTTCACCTGTGACCCCCGCACGTTTTATTTGCCCAGAGCTAACTTGAATTATAACGAACTATACATCCTTTTTAAACTAAATCGCCGGAATTTTCTTACCCCAAGTAAACACAACAAATTATGATTTACCTCTATATAACAAAGCTCTATGCAACGTGTTCATAAATTTTTCTTGTAGTCATCAAGTGCTGAACGAAATACGTCTGAAAGACAAATCCAGATCATGGATTCCGAGTATTCCGACAGTTTATTTACAAGTAGAGCCAACGCAAATCTGAGACCGGTGGCTGAAAGCATTTTACAAGCCAGAGAGAGTAGACTTGGAGGACGAAAATTTAGATCTTTGATGAATGTACGCCTTGACAAGGTTAGTTGTGTGGAACATGGAATTATTTCCGTATTGCCATTTACTAAGTTTTGTGTCTGAATCTGACCCATCTAATATTGGTTATTTCTCAAAATTTTACTCAAAGTACAGGAACAAGAACGACAAATCACGTTTTGTGTCATTTTTAGAAATTCAAATTTTTATATGTATGTGTGTGTGATAGTTAATTGCAATAGCATCTCACAATAAGAACATAGAAACCACTTGAAGGTGAATTCCATGTAGGGATTAGCTAAGCGATAAAGACTATTAATTGGTTAATTTCTGCTTCCGCTCGCTGGAACTTTGAAGCATTATTTTTGTTGGCAGAAGCAGGGAAACGTATAAGCGTATGAATATGATACATGTCAAACATTATCCACTTCCACAGTAATAATAAAAATTCCAGACGGTGGAAACGATTTTATAAAATGGGTTTGTAGAGAGATTTTAGAGATGAATTGAACAAACACATTAAGTGGTTTTGTTCATGCTTCAAGGAGCTGAACGCTCTTATCAACATGCCAGTGCAGTGCCTATCATATTTGCGAACGTGAAGAACTTTCAAGCCTGATTTTATTGCTTTCTAGCTGAGTTGACCCCGGTGTTACAACATTACTTGTGCCATTCAATTGTCGCCAAGTTGTCAGCAATCGCTCACTAAGAAGATATTTTCGGGGTAGCTGAGACGAAGCTGTATTAAAATTCAACCACATTTCTATATCCCAACAATTATTAAATGAGCCATGTAAAATAATCCTGTCTTCTCTTAGTCTCATTTTGAACATTAAAATGATTATGTTACAGTTCATCCTGAATGAAAACCGCATCCACAGCTGGGTTGCAAATACGTTTTAGCTTTTTAATATCAATAAAGTGGTAAAAGCAATAAAAATGGTTAAATGTGGATTTTTCAACTTTTAGGTTGGAAACTAAACAATACTAGGGTTATTTAAATTTGTCATCAAGATAGTAACCACATGGTCATGCAAAAAGAGTCTGCACTGCAGTAAAGTTATAATGTCCTTTATTGTTTAGTTAATGCGCATAGCGTACCGACGCATCCTCTAGTATGTAAGTGTTTTGAAAAACCTCAAAGTAAAAGGAAACTGTATGGTTTTAAATAACAAAACCTTAGGCTTAAAGGAGCAGACTGGTGAATCTTTCAGATATTTTCTGTTTATGCAATAAAAGCCTGACCATGGGAACACTTAGACACATAAATACGTCCGCAAAACAGAACCTTTCTTTTCAGAAGATAATAGTTCTCAGTTGTCTCCAAACGCCTGTGCACTAAGGAAGTAGAAAGTATAATTTCATTGCATGGTACAATCTTAAAGTTTGATATTTATCATCATGGATTTTCCGTCATTCAATGCAAGGCTAACGGCATTTCCGTCCCAACCTATTCCTGGCTCTTTCAACCGTTCTCCAACTAAACATCTCGACGACTCTCGACCAATCGTGTATAAGTTGACCACGGTACTGGTTTACCATAATATTTTTCTTATTAATTATTCTCTACTGTATCTGATCATCTACATTCACATTAGTACTCTCTGACCTGGTACGTATAAACGTTCTGTTTTATAATCGATTTTATGTATTTACAACACCTTTACAGCAAAACGTTCCCGTTTTTTCTGTGAACGTGAATACCTAACATAATGGATACCTCATTTCATTTAATTCAAATTCTAATTTTTTAAAGCATCCCATCAATTACTGACAAGGCGTTTCTCCTTATTTACTATATATCGATGCGTACAATTATTTTTGAAACTCCTGGTTGTTCATAGAGTCTTCGACGAGGTGTAAACCATTTTCAAAGAAAGATTGAAATCGACCTCTCTGCATATTGTAATTCACTTACCCTGATTGCATGGGCAGATTCTTCAGAAAATGATTTGACTGAATCCAAGACTCCATTTTTGTACGTATGCAAATTTTGAGGTTTGGGTAGAGTTAAAAGTAGGTTTTTCAAAAGTGACTAAACACATTTCAAGGTCTAAAGGTTTGTGAAGACTGAACCCATATCTAATTTGATACGGGAATGCAAAAAAAGTACGACGATTATCTTAACGTTATGAATATTTTTTTATTACGATGAAGGAGTGTAGTTTTGCATTCAATGTAGCGTCATAGTGGTCACCTGAAATTTGTATTCTTCAAGACAAACACGAAATTTTGGCGAAGTACACAAAATGCTCTACAATTGCAATTACATGGCAATTATTAAACTCTCGTTACTTTTATTGACTGTAGAATAGAAGCATCGTTTTTTTTGTCCATATGTCATCTTTATACTCAATCTGTATCCTAAATCCCCATACGAAATTCAATTTTTGTTTCTGCCTAGCTTCTTTAATAATATAAGCATATATTTAAACGAATGAAATATAAATGCGATATGAGGTGCAATCATCTATTTAGTGTTGCTGAAGAAGCTATATAATTGTTTTCTGCGCATTCTATTAAATATATCACCCCAATAGTGGCTTATTATCTCATTTGGCAATGTTATTAAGACCATTACGGTCATTTAAAAATACTGATATCCTTTCACTGCAATAAAATAATCTCAACGATTTTTGGGTAAAACAAGTTTAAATGCCAGTTAAAATTCTCCCAAGATGATCTTTCAAATTAAGGGAAGCACGAACCTGTTCACTTTACATGTTTTATGTTGTAGTTAGCTAGTTTTAATATTGATACCTATGGGAGGTGGCAAATGTTTTAATGATGCCTTGTGGCAATAAAATCAATTTTGAGATTTTTCAAGAATATTCCTTGTGTGAGACAACGTTAGACAAACATTTACTTTGATGGTGCTCAGACGGAGAAAAATAAGAGTGAGAAATTCGATTTGTCTCTCGCAGTGGTTTATCTAATCTTGTATTATTACTTTTTTTATTCTTGTGGGTGAAGCGGTGGCTCGGCTCAGGACGAGACGTTTTACTCCAAATAATTTCATAGACTATCATTTTAAAATGCACATTTGACAGAGACCCGATCCGACGGTACCTCGCAAGAATCATCTCACATCTCATAAACAGTATTGTATGTTGAATGAATGAGTTGAAGCATGATTTGATGAATGCGTTTCCATCATTCTTCGTTGTTGCTCATTTGAGCCGACAAATATGGAATGCTAAATGCTTTCTTAGGAACATTAAAGTCAAGCAGTTTATGTCTGCTAGATGTTTTGTTTCTCTGCTAATGGACAGAAAGAGTGACTCTTGTAAAAATTTACTTGTTTTATGACTTGGACATTCAGTTTTACATGTAACAAAGTCAGTGGCCAAATCCAGAATGTTCACGTATTCACTTTAATCGTTTTCTTTCTTTCTTCCTCAGATGGGAGACTCCGATGACCTAGCCAGTCAGAGTGTAAATGGACAAACAATGGGTATTCTAAATGGAGTACAGTCAACTGGAAACGTTCAGGTAAGAGATTGATGACTGGCCCTAGATCATACAGATGCAAACTACACAGCTATACAGATGAGTTAGCATTGTTTGTCATCATGCTGACTGTGACTACCCTATGCCGGTGTTTTAGATTCTTAATGATGTATTTTCGACATTAGTCGCAGAGGTTTTACTTTAATTTTAATAACTGGACTAATAAAACCAACCAATTTCAAACTAGTGAGCATGAGAGAAAAACTTCCGAGTTTGTAAATCTCTATGTCCATATTTTATATGTATTCGCTGAATGTGTAGGAGGAGATAGGGAGAATTCCTACGCAGATGTCAACAGTGTCACAGAATCGATGACAAGCTCGACAACGCCATTTCTGACATCTTGACATGCCCAATGTCAGAATTATTTCTTTGTGCAACAGAAATTTACATTTTAGTTTTACTATTGCTTTATTCCTTTCTTCCATAATACTTTGTATCACAATGCCCCATTATTTGAAACAAATTAAATTGTGTCATTCATGTTATTATCTTTGTTTGTCCTGTTGTACAAAGCTTGGCGTGGCGTAGGGTGTGAGACATCTTCTGTTGTGACATTTTAAATATCTCCCCTTGCTTCACATTTCTGTTGACCATGTTTTATGGCGGACAAAATATGTTAGCATTTATTACTTATTGCTGTGAGTTAATTTTGGTTTTTTATGTGAATAAATTTCAAAAGCAGAGCAAGGCGGCTCAGTTTTCACGAATCAATACATCGTCAACCCAGTCACAACAAACAGTGAACTCCTCCAGACGCGTTGTCACTTCAGCCCTCACATCTCACCACCAGAGCCAGAGTAACGAAACCCAGACTTCGCAACATGTCAATCAGTCCTCTGCCCAGCATCTGAAGTCAAACCTGACAGAAATGAAAACGAGAATGTCACAAATGAAGCAGGCCATCAGCCAGCAAACGACTTCTTCCACCTCTTCTACATCGTCCACCTCCTCCTCCTCAGCATCATCCACGTCTGCTTTGTCAGTTGTGGCCAGTGGGAAATCAGGAAACTCCTCAGGGCTCACTCCATTTAAGCTGATTGATCCGAAAACGGGGCGTTCAATCAGTGAGCAGAATGGAGATGACTCGCCGCTTGACACAGGCACGGTGATTGTACAAGAGATACCATTCCCTACTTCCTCAACAGATTTGCAGATGACGCCTGTTCTTAATGTAGGTGACATGCCGAATCCGCCCTTGGAAAGTCCAAACCTAGTCATGAACAACCATGCAAACTCATTGGACAGTCCACTGGGAAACAAAGATCTTGGCCCTCAAAGCTTCCGATTTGAGCAGAAAAAGGTTCAGTCGCACTCCTCCACAAAATTCACCCGGGGCAATTTTAGCACTGAACAAAATTCTGCAAATGCTGCTGAGATGAAACGAGTTCAAACTGGTGATATGAGCTACGAAGAGAAATCTTCGGCACAAGCTTTAAGACATAAGGTAGAAATGGATGGCATCACGGCGGAGAAAACCGCTGCACTAAAACATGAGCAAAGGTACTGATTGGAAGCAAGGTAAAATGTTCTAGTCGTCGAAATCCAGATTTTCTATTCCAAAGTCACTTTTTGTTTCTAGGTCCTTGACCCAAGGAGGTGTTACCGAAGAGGAGTCTAGAAAGGCTGCGGCAGCATCCGTGAAACTTTCAACAGACACTTTCACCGCAGAGAAAGCCGCCATGGCGGTGGAACAGAAGAAGCAGACGCGGCTTGCTCAGGGAACAATAATCAATTCGGAAAAGCGAACCGCGGCTGCCAGCCAGTCCAAACTAACCTTTAAAAATCCAGCACTTGCAGGCTCAAACAGCAGCGGTAAGTGAATACAAAATTTTGGGCGCCACTGGCGTAATGCTTCGGCAGAATGCTCCTAGTGTTTAATGATGTCCTGTAATATATTATTTAGTTTTGATATTTGAAGATTTGGACTCGCTCGGATGGGACTCGCCCAAGCAGGATGTAGACCTTGTGATCGACAAATATTCAAATCAAATATCAAGCATATTTGAAACGCTGCGAGACACAGAGGAAGAAAATAGCAACTCAATCACTCATCTCAATTACGCGTCCGGTGTGATGAAAGCTGCTTGGAGTATTCCAGGACATGGCCCCCAAGTAAAATAACTGTGGATCATTTCCTTTACTTCTGATAATGTCGTTACCGCGTGCTAATTAAGAATGCATTTAACAGGTGGGAGGGCACTTAAGCGAAGAACTGAGGAAATTGGGAGGACTTGACATGTTACTCAACAATTTCTCTTCTCAAAAAGACGAATTACGCGTCGCCTCCGCACGCGTGCTTGAGCAATCTCTGACTCCTGAAAATTGTGACTATGTCGTCGAAAAAGGTTATGATTGTATAGATAGAATTGTTAAGGTAAGGGAAACATCTATTAAAAAATTGAATGTCAAGTGAATTTTGCATATCAGGTCCAAGTTTTAACAAACAAGGTTCTTGTTCAAGGTTGCATCCGAACTTTGTGAAGAAGAGGAGTCTCGAGTGGGAACCGGCCTACTCAGGCATTTGTTCCGCCACAGTGAATCCACATGCAGTGATGTAGTGCGACTTCAAGGCCTTGAGAGGGTGATGATAGAAAGTCGTCGTATGGACGTGGAAACCCTCCGGAATTGTGCGCTCGCTCTCGCCAACTTATCTCTATACGGTGGATCAGACAATCAAGAAGCGATGATCAAGAAGAAAGTGCACATTTGGATGTTCCCCCTTGCCTTCCACCCTGACGACTTTATTAAATACTACGCATGCTTGGCAATTGCAGTTTTAGTTGCTAACAAGGAAATAGAGGCACAGATTCTAAAAACAAGTAAGTGTGGGGTTAATTGAATTTCTAATCAATGATTGTGTTAATTCAAAACTGACGTCTGCACGAATGCTTTCACTTACAGATGTGTTACAGTTGGTTGAACAGTTTCTTACCTCCCACAATCCTGAAGATTTTGCAGCGTCCAATTCCTTTAACAGTCAAGGTCAGAGTATTCAGTGGCTTGAACGACTGGTGCCTGTGCTTTCCTCACAAAAGGAGCTGGCTTGCTCCTTGGCGGCTTTCCACTTTTGGTTAGTGCATTTTTTAAATTTTATACACACAAAATTCGTTCGCATAAATTATTTTGTTTCTGGAATAACCTTTAACGTCTTGCATTCTTTAGCATGGAAGCTGGAATCAAGAAGCGCCAGGGATTGACCTCAATCTTTCAGGAAATAAAGGCAATCGAACCGTTGAAGAGAGCCGCCTCGTCGCCTAACGCTTTAGCATCAAAATATGCTGCTCAGGCATTGAAATTGATTGGAGAGACAGTACCTCACAAACTCAGTCAGCAGGTTCCTTTGTGGTCATCAGAGGATGTGCGTGAGTGGGTTATTCAGAAAGGATTCGACAAGTATTCCGAGTCTTTCATGAAATCCAGGGTGGATGGTGATCTCCTTCTCCAATTATCAGAGGAAATGCTCAAGGATGATATTGGGATGGAAAACGGAATCCTCACAAAAAGGCAAACCGCAGTTTAATAGTGAAACACTGTGAATGTGCTAAAAAATATTTATGTGTTTTGTCTTTTTTAATAATTTTAGATTCATGCGTGACCTTCGCCATCTGAAAAGAATGGCCGATTATTCCAGCTGTGACGCATCAAATCTAAATGACTTCTTGGTGTCAATTCACCCAGAGTTTTCTGCTTACACCTACACACTACTCAATAATCATGTAGACAAGGATACCCTGCGGAAATGTGTTAATGAAGATGTACTCGGGGAATGTGGAATAAGAAACAGTATTGATCGAAGACGTATAATGGACGCCCTTAAAGGTAACCTTTTGAAATTCGCCTTGGGAATGTTCTGTTGATAAATCTATATCCTGTCTTATAATTTTAACGTTTGGATTAAAATTTTTCCCAAGTAGAAAAGTCTGCATTGGCATCGACATCGGAGGAAAATCCTGACAAACCTCTGGATGTCTTCATTAGCTACCGTCGATCCAACGGATCTCAACTAGCCAGTTTATTGAAGGTCCACTTACAGTTGAGGCAATTCAGCGTATTCATAGACGTTGAACGACTGGAAGCTGGAAAGTTTGATAATAATCTCTTGCACAACATTCGCCAAGCCCGGCATTTCGTCCTCGTTTTGACACCCAATGCCCTTGATCGATGTGTTGAGGACACAGAGTGTAAAGACTGGGTTCACCGAGTAAGATCCTGACAGCATAAACATTGTAATGCATTTTAACACGTGCATTAAAATTTTATTTTTGTACTTTGTCACAGGAAATTGTTGCCGCTCTTAATTCCCAGTGTAATATTATACCCATCATGGACAATTTTATTTGGCCTGACCCTCAAGAACTCCCTGAAGACATTCAGCCTGTGTTGAGCTTTAACGGTGTAAAGTGAGTTTCTCTCCAGCTTTTCATAATCCCGAATACTTTTGAAGATGCTCTATTGCATTGTTATTTTTACCTTTTTAGATGGATTCACGATTACCAAGATGCCTGTGTTGACAAACTTGAGAGATTTATGCGAGGGGAAGCAGTACCTCCTCGTGGTGATCCGAATATCTACAATGCTCGAAATTCTGAAACACAAAGCTGCACCTCAGACAGAAGTGTGGCGTCCCGGCCCTCGCCCCAATATCAACGAACTCAAAGTGTAGGATCCGACGGTGCCCGAACCGATTAAATCTGCATAACGCTGATCGAAATAATTGCATAATCTATAAATATTAAGTTAGTTGAGAACAGGACCCTACTGAGAAAATGTGGTTGAAACTATTTAATAGTTAATAGGGTAAGCAATTTCTTTTGAAAATTCTTAATGTGCCTATATTAAGATGCCAATTATATTTATAAGCCATTTTTACCACAATTACTATTGTTTTAATGCTGTGACGAACGTAATGACATAAATCGTATATTGAACGAAAATCAATCCTTTCTTTTAATACCACATTCTTTGTTCGTAAAAATTTATGTATGTAGTAAAATAAGATTTTCTCTTTTCTCGCAATATACAATTTTGCTTGTAGGAGTTGTTCCAACAAATAAAGACTTTTATTCTTTCAAATTATAGATTAACAAATAAACTTTCGATTTTCTATTTAATAGATACATGAAAACTATAAAAAATACAGGAAAATGTAGATAAAACAAAAACAGTTAAAACATTTCTTCCAGTAACAAATAACAACTTCACTGCATTATTATTTTTAAAAAGTTGTGCCTTTTTAGTCTTTTTGAGAAGATTGTGCATTCCACATGGCTTGGTAGATACCATCACTGTGGATTAATTCAGCATGTGAGCCCACTTCAACAATGCGGCCTTTCTTCATCACAAATATTTTATCGGAATTTGCAATGGAACTTAAACGATGAGCAATTGTGACACTTGTTCGTCCAGTTTTTGCACTGTCTAGGGCGGCTTGGACAGCAACCTCACTTTCACTATCAAGGGCTGAGGTAGCTTCGTCCAGCACAAGCAACTTTGGTTGACGCATAATGGCACTTCAATATCAAAGATGTTTTATTAGTCAAACAGGAATTGGCTTTCGAAATGGTGTAAATTTAATATAAGGGATACATTGAATTAAATTCTTACCGAGCAATAGCAATTCTTTGTTTCTGACCGCCGCTCATTTGATTGCCTAACATCCCAACTCGGGTGTCATAACCAGCCGGCAAGGAACTTATGAAAGTGTGCATGTTTGTAGCTTTAGCTGCCTCAATTATCTCGTTCATATCAACTTCTCGTGTATTGTCTCCATAAGCTATGTTTTCTTTAATGGAACAGTCAAATAAAATTGGCTCCTGAGATACCAAAGCTATTTGTTGCCGGATGAAATCAAGGTTAATTCTCTTCAAATCAAAACCGTCGAATCTCTATTGAAGTGAAAAAGTTTAAGTTTAATGATTTGCACACATTTGTCAGAACAAAGTTGGGAAAATCTGACGGAAAATTACCACAGTGCCGGAAATTGGATCGTAAAATCTAAATATTAAAGCTGCGCATGTTGATTTACCGCTCCCTAAATCCATATTGAAATAACATTGATCATATAGGTTTACAAATGAAATAATTTAACTCTGAGACAACTGAAGGACAAGTATTGCCTCAGAGGTTTCTTAGTTGTGAGCTTACCTGAGGGGCCACAGATTGCTACGCTTTCTCCTTGTTTCACTTCCATGTTCAAACTTTTCAAAACTTTAACGGATGGTCTTGTTTCGTAATGGAAGTTGACATTATCAAAATTAACCTGGCCTTTCACAGTGCCCTGCAAATCAGATTGCCAAAATACAGTGTAATGAGAATGACGCATTCAAATTATAGTAAGTAAATCGGTAAGTATTTATTTCAGGAAAAATTACCAGTACGATGTTTGTAGAAAATCGGTTTATGATTGGAGTAATGTCCAGGAGCTGGAAAATTCTGCCAGCAGCGATCTTGCCTTTTTCATAGTCAGGAGCGTAACTAATAGCTGCTCCACCAGACATGGTGCAGTAAATAAGCGCTTCGGCCACCCTGCATGAAAATCAGCGCCGAACAAATTAAGCACTTTTCAGCATTTACGATTTATCACTTTCACCTTGCTCTTACTTAAACACGCTTCCAATTCCGATACAAGATTGTTCCACAAGATGACCGCCATACCACAAACTGATACAGTAACAAAGCATGGGACCACCATTCACAAGACCATACACAAGTCCTCGAATATGAGCACGTTTTTTGTTGATTCTGATTAACCACAGACACAATATATTCCATTAGTACCATTTCTTATAAATTTCAATAAACAATAATTTTTAGTAAATAATGATTAAAATATCAATTTAAATTATAACCTGTGTGCATCATTCAGTGCATCTATGTATATTTTCATAAATTCTTCTTCCACACCAAGACTAGCGACTGTTCTAATATTGCTTAAAGCTTCCACAGCAATATTGCAAGCAGATTCTACCGAGTCTCGCTCCACGACATTATCACTTCCCATGATCCTCCCCTCCACCACAGAGATGTACAACATCAGAGGGACAAAAACAATTGTCACTGCGGCCATGTTAGGTAAATAGTAGAAAGACATGGCCCCAGCTGCAATTACAATGGAGAAAGCCTGCAGCACCCCCGCAAGTCGTGACCCGGTGGCACCACGGATACTCGAGGCATCTGTTGAAAGTCTTGCAGCTAACTTCCCAACAGTATTCTTGGGATTGTCGAAGAAAGATATGTCTTTCTCCAGAATGGAAGAAAATAACATTTTTCGAATTCGATACGTAAAGTTTTCCCCAGAAATTCCCACCAGCATTAGCTTCAATCAAAGTGAAAAAGTCCTTTATTAATTTGGAATTCCAGTATGAACGCATATGAATAAATGATGATTTCATACTTGTAGAAATCCACAAACTCCAACAACTCCGCCAATGATTAAGTACACGAAACAAAAATACGTTCCTTGGGAGATCAGTTCACGGTCATCTTTTGTAGTGAATGACTAAACAATTTAAAACAAATATTTGACAGTAGACACGCAACTTTAAACATTACAACTTGTCAAAAAGAAAACGTAATAATTACATATTAAAATGCTAACCTGAATAAAGTCACCAAAAATAAAAGCATACGCAGGTAACTGTAGGCCTTTTATGGTAGAGCATATAAACACAATTGCAAGGTATGGCCACTCCTTCGTGTTAGATTTCCAAAGGCGGAAAAGGTTGACAGCACTAATGGCTTCCTTATCATCCTACAAACAAATTTACAATCGATGAAATCATGAATTGAAAAAAATAGATTCTCCATGCAGTTCCAAAAACATGCTTTTAAACATATCATGTATACATACATCCGGCTTTTCTTCAATCGTTTGAATAACGTCATCTACTGATGTAGTGCTAATAAGTCTTGTTCGACTTGTAATTTTCCCGGTGGATGCATCACTAGTCATGTATTCTTGAATATGTGTTCCATTTTGTTCGATTTCCTCCTCGGTTTCCTCCTTCTCATTATTGCCGACTTCGCTTTCTTCTTGATTAATAACCAATTTGTAGTACCTGCCCCGCAATTGCATCAATTCCGAATGTGTTCCTTGTTCAATAACCTGAATTCAACATAATTTGAAATTGACTCCAGAGTATGGTTTTTAGGCGTTTGCGTTATGGAGTACACATTTACATTTCCTTTCTCAACGACGCATATGAGGTCAGCCGCTTTTATTGTACTTAATCGGTGGGCGATTATAATGGTCGAGCGTCCAACGCTGGCCCGTTCCAGTGCTGCTTGGACAATACTTTCACTTTGGAAATCAAGAGCAGATGTAGCTTCGTCGAGGAGAAGGACTGAGGGGTTTCTGACCAGAGCCCTACACAGAAAAAAAAAATTGTTGGTGAACAAAATGGAAACGAAACCTTATTCTTAACTGTTTCTTGTCACCCCTAACAAATTACCTGGCAATTGCAACGCGCTGCTTCTGGCCACCAGACAAACTGGTACCTCTTTCACCAACGCGAGTGTCATAACCCTATTATTTCAGCAGTTAATATATTTAATAAATTGCTGCACAGAAACTTGCAAAATTTATTATATACATACAACGTTTTAAATAATAACCTGTGGCAGTTCCATTATAAAGTTGTGAGCGTATGCCTGTTTTGCTGCTTCCACAATTTCTTCTCGATTTATATTCTGTAGACCGAAGGATATATTCTCTGCAATCGTCATATTAAACAGAACGGGTTCCTGACCTACAACCCCCATCTGAGACCTCAGCCACCTGATGTTCAATGAACAAATGTTGACTCCGTCCAAAGTTATTTCTCCGCCGACAGGATCATAAAACCGCTGAAGCAGTTGAACACATGTCGACTTTCCACATCCTGCAGACATAATTTGTTCACCCTTTACGAACTCGAGGATTTAAAATAGTGTACGATATTCGTCATGTTTGACATAAAAATACCTGATGCACCAACAAGAGCAACAGTTTGACCAGCTTTCACCCGAAGAGAAACTTTATCAAGTACCTAATAAAACACCCTCATTTTAGGCAATTTTTTAAAAAAGTGTATGAACCGTTAGTATTTAATAACTCACAGGTACAGTAGATCGAGATGGATATGCGAAAGAGACATCCCGAAACTCAATATCCCCCTTAGCCTTATTATTATTAGGAACAATTCCATCCTCCGATAAACTATTAATTTCAGACTCTCTGAAACAAATCATAATACAAAGAAGATTCTTCTTCAGTCACTTAATACGGAAACGAAACATTAAAAGTCCATGTGTTAAGGCAAATTGTCAAACCGATCAAGAACAGGAAATATAGAAGCTGCCGAGCCAGTTCCCCCTCCAATCGCTTCAATGTAGTCTGAGGATGAGCCGAAGTAAAATCCTGCCATCAATACGCTAAATAAAATCTACAAGAGAAAATAAAAAATGGTTTTGAACATACCTTGTTCAGCTTAAGCATTAGGTTTCCCAGCTTTCACTTGAATTTCCTTACCACAAGAATGTTGTCCGCACCATACAATCCATCCCCTGTTTCCCTGGAATTGACTGCCAAAACGGTTCCATACCAAAAAGCATATGCAAAGTTGACCAGAGAAACAAACCAAATTAAACCGTTTCCTAATCCGCAGAGGATATGTCTCTTGTACGCAACTTTCTTGGCGTGAATAATTTTTTCGTCATATCTCTTCAGTTCTCTCCCCTGTCCATTGAAAGCATGAACCGTTCTGATATTCGCTAACACTTCCTCTGCAATTGAGCCTGCCGCAGCGTACGCATCTTGCTCTTTCGTAGTCATGCTGCTTTGAACACTACCGTCAAAGGCCGTTAGCATGCCCAGAACAGGTATAAATGCCATTAAAGCAAGTGTCAACTTCCATCCCATGACAAATGACAACACCGTAAGGAATATGGTGTTAAATACAGAAGAGATGAACATTCCAACTTTTTCGCTAAGGGCGTTTTGGATTTTGAGCATGTCACTAAATAAAAGATGGAAGCAAACAAATATTCTCAGAAATCAAAGGGTTGGATCGCGTCAACTATTTATTTTTACTTACTCCACCATTCTGGATGAAAAATCTCTTTTTGCATTTTTGTCGAACCAACTGATGTCTTGTTGAAGCAACTTCCGGAAATATTGTTGTCTCATTCTATAAACCTGGAGTTTATAGAATAAAATATTTAGACTAGTATGTTGTGTTGTGATGTTCTGCTGAAATGCAAATTATTTTTCTTCAGTTGCTTTGTACCTGCTTTTCAGCAACGTAATTGAGACACGTGACGAAAATGTAACCAGCGACAAATTCGAAGGCCCCAAGAGATGACTGATAAATAACAAATTTCTCAACCTCCTTCATAAACGGTGAAGTTTGACCTGTGTCCGGTGGGGGGCATTTCCTGGATGTGTTTGATGCGTACTCTACCATGGTCTTTGTAAACTGACCAAATGAAATATTCGCCCATGCTGGAACAATACCGGTTGCGGTGGCTACGATAAGTCCCACGACAACTAACAGTTTTTCACATTTACTTGAATACCGATACTGTAAATGCATAGAAAATGCGTTGCTTAAATCACTTTTCAAAGGTCAATTCAAACGCATATTGAAACGATATGAAAAAACAACGCTTTACCAAACTAAAATATGACACTGAAGCTTTCTCCTCCTCTTCCTCTGAATTATCACTGTTTGTTGCCGAAGTGGAATTCGGCGTTTGAGACTCCTCATGTTTTTCTTTGTTTGCATTATCTACTAAATTCGAAGGGCTTTCTACTAAACCTGATGCTGCGGTGGCGGCATGTCCGCCTTCATCAGACGCTGGAGGTACTTCGGAAGATATCAAACCTCTTTTTGGAAGTAGAAAGTAAAACAAATTATTAATTAACAACTTAGCCTTTATAACAAATTGGTTAATTTCTTAATCAGGTAACAGATTTGCGGAATGATATAAACCTTGTATCATCGTTCTCGTCGTCTTCCTGACGCTTCAATAACTTAGGCATAATTCTGTTTACAGGTACAATACGAACTGCAGGCAGACTAGTGTGCACCAGGGTAACGTTTTGACAGCAGAGAATACTGTTTGCTATAGATAAACAAAGAGGCCCAAGAATGATGTAGAAAACAATTAAATCGCAAACTAAATTAAAATTACCAGAGAATAGAGTCAGAGAAATTACTCCCGGCAACAATGGTGACAAATATTTAGTATGTCAAGTATACCTCTTAGATGCGATATATATGAATTTTATTTCTATTTAATAAGTGATGAGCATGAATAAAGTTTGTACAAACTGAAATCATGTATGATGTCATACTTTGACATTTGACATTTGCGGTTACTGGCCCCCAACGGGCCACTCGTGTTGCAGATAATTGTCTTTGCTTAAATTTGCCGATCATCAAAGAAACCTTTTTGATCTCACTGATCCTCACTAACCTATCAAGCGGAATTCATTACGATGAGCATTAATAAGTAAGAGTACGAGAACATAATTTTCTATTTTCCAATCTACTAGCTACACAGAACAAAGTTTGAAAGACACAAAATATGTGTAATGTTTAAAGTCTCTGCTTGCGTTACCGATGTTGGATTAATAAGTTTCTATACTCACTAATAACGCTTCTGCAACACCATTGCGAAAAGTTGCAGTGATTTTTAGTGACTATACATACATATTGCATGCTAATAAGGTGTCTCGATAATGTTTTATCAAATAAAACATACATACGCATGCATATTTCATAGAGTAATACTTAGATACAAGCATAATCTAATTTATTTACACAATTACGCAAAAAGCATGTCTAAATGATTGATGTAATTGCAAATGCACTGAAACTTATATTGAAACCTCTATGCTTCACTCTGAACTTTTGGTGGGCCATTGTATAAAATATTATCAAAGATTCTTGCCCACATGTCACTTTGTCTAACTCACCTCTTTGTAGTAGCAACTTTTTTCGATCCACTACAAACGTGTAATCTTAACAGAACAATTTTCACTTTGTATAGCACACAAACCTGTGTGAATTTCAACTTGACTTGCCTCATCCGCAATTGCAACCGGTGTACTGAAGTTTCAAGCAGAATTTTAAACTATTTATAATTTCACACGTGTTGGTTCACAGAAAATCAACTTTTTAGCGAACACATTTGAGCATAGAATACGTCGTTCGTTTAACGTTTTTAACAACCTCACAATCATTTAATAAACAAAATAGTCAATGGTAAGCGTACTTCATAACATGTTATGTTATATCTTTATGTTTTCCAATGGCAAATCATTCACATAAGATTTTCGCATGTTTTTAATAACACTAATTCCCTATAGTGTGGCTACCTCGTTAGCCATTTAACACACAGATATGGCCGGGTTAAATCCGAGATAAAAACGTTAAGTCCGCACGTCATTGTGCTCAAAAATTGCTGTAGCAAAATGGGATAACCATACCCTAGGTTAAACGTCCAGCAAAGTTCACGTGTACTATGAATGAACTTTATTTGTTGGTTACGTAATACGATCCCCTTAAAATGCCTGGCGCCTGGCGCTAAAATAACATCTAGGTATATCTTCACCGTGTTAGCGAAAAAACGTTATTTCTTGTTTTTAAAAAGTTTAGATAAACAAGTGAAACGTCCAGTGAAACGTGAATTTCCTGGAAAAAGTTTCTTGCTTCAACCGCACCGGATCAGATAAAAAGAGATGAACGAAGCAGGTCTACGACAGAACCATGCTTCTTTGCGAGAAGATAACGTTCAACTAAAACTGCTACCATGCTGTTGCAGTGGTCCAGTTTAGCCTTCATAATCGTAAAGCAAGAAGATATTATTGTATACGCACATATTTGAAGAGATATGATTTATTTGAATAAAGAACCCCTCATATAGTCACACCTCATCACACGCAATTCCATTTCCATTTCGAATATAATAAGATAAAAAGAGAATGTTTTAACATTGTCATGTTTAAGTGAAATGCAAAGAAAATTCCCATTCAGCTTAATTTTGCAGTCACTCCACAAGCAGAAAGAAGGTAGATAATTATGTTGCATGTATAGTTACATGTTATTCCAGTGCAGCGATGAGCCGGCCACAAAAGTTTACTTGTAAAGGTTATCCATCCTAAACTCAATAATAATGACATGCATCGTCATCGTCACTTTTCGTTCTTTATGTAAAAGCGTATTCTTGTTCGCTTGCAATTCAATGTATGCGAAATATACATTGTTGTACTAATGGATTTTGATGCTGATGATGATACTAATAATATAATACTTCTTTGTGAGTACATAGCAATTCATAAGCAGAAAACTTATTAATTTTTCTTACGTCTCACTGCTGGAAGAAATGTTCCGTACCACGACACAGCTCCAACTTGCGCGGAGTCGTCTCCTTAACTTGCATTTTTTTCTTACCCCGGCATCTACTAAACAATGCCAGTTTTTGTGTAAATTGTCAAATAATCAATGAACATGCTAAAACGCAAATCACTTGGATTGAATAGGTCACTTTGACCAGTATTCATTGTAATTTTTCAAATGAGTGTGTAGTAATAAAAAATGGGTGAGTGTATGAAAATGACGTATGAATGTTCTTATTTAGAATTTTTTTGTAATGTTTGTAGAACCTTATTGTTCCAGTCACAGAAGGGAAGGCCAGTGTGTATGTTATCAACGTAACACATATTAAAAGATCAATATGAATGTGCAAAAAAACTTCAGCCTGTCAGCACGATTCCACGGCATGATCGTTGCGTCAGTTGGAAGCTAACGTATTTCACTGCTGACTGGTTTGGTTGCATAGCACAATGTGGAAACACTACCCGGTTGAAACCTTTCAAAATCGAATAACTCCCGGGGTCTACTGCGAATTCTGGAACTGCTTTTTAGCTTCCGGGTATTATTCTGTATGTTGGAAGTGGCGGCGACAAAGGCATATGAAGCGTACTTTACTTACAGGTCAAGTTCCAGGGTTTCAAATACAAACCGGATTTCATATATATAAAGGAAATAAAAATATACAGAAATATTTTCCAAATAATCTAACCCAGGATAATGCCTACATTACATACATGTAGTTCTGATGTGGGCTTGTTGAAATCCACATATTTGATAACCTTACTAATATTTGAATTCAAGTAGTCATTTTTTACAATAGGAGAGCGAATTATGGAAAACTCGTTTACTAGCCCACAAGTATGTCGAATTACTTCGAGGATCAAACCACTACGACATCCCAGAAGTAACTAAAAGCTGACTTCATCCTACCGCCAAAAAGGGACAGTCTCATTCTCGAACATGGGGAAGACATTTAAAAATTCTTCCGTTTCGTTGTGGGGTTATTGTCTTTCCTAAAAAGCGTAAAATGGTTATAATGGTGATTGTGAGCGGCTTTGACAGATCCGCAATTTCTTTTACTAGATTAAGTAAATGACGGCAAAAACTTCACTCTCAGGTTTCAAATTTTGCCGTGGAGAGAGCTATTAATAAATAACTTCATCAATTGGGTAGGTGGATCCTTTGCCCGTAAGTGTTAAGTATGCTATAGTGCGGAGTCCCGTTTGACCTCGTGAGTCGTGACCTCGAGTGCATAAATATGTCAAAGCCGCGAGAAGTCAGAAATTTGGACTATTTAAATCGTTTTATTATTAATTTAACAAATTCGACAAATCTTTCGTGTTATGTGAAAACAATGCATCTAATTGAAATGAAACATTTTTCATAATATATGTAATCCGATTATGGCTCGCGTTAGCTATAGTTGCGTTCAATTTCATTAAAGGTTTATACGACATCTATCTGGGAGTTCCAAAACAAACAAAAAAGATTTACGCGTTCATGTGCTATTGAAAAATTTAACACAACTTCAGTCGGTTGCGTGGCATGTCATAGATTGTATCTTAAATAGTTGTTAAGAAAATCTTAAAGTGAAGAAGCTTGCGCAAATTAAGCACACACAAGCCAGTTATCGATGCACATTGCTGTACGCAGCGCAATTTCAGAGTTCATTGAACAAATTATCAAGCAACATAAAAATTGATACAAAACCAAATGCTCATAGATAACTTAGCTAGACATTTTTATTATGATTTAGCAAATTTACATCTGGGTCTAAACTTACAAACAAATGTTAATTATTTTATCTACTATGCAATGGAATCCTAGTAATTTATTATCCTACTTTATTGTCGAGTACTTAAACCTAAAAACCATAATCATCCAAAAGTCTCTCCGAAGGAGGGGATATGATGGCTAAATGATTTAGTTTTAAAATGTCTGCGTTTTGGAATAATAATATTTTTTTAAACTTATTATTTTCTCATTATCATCTATTCTTGGGAAACTAGACCAGCATGACTAAAATATCAATTGAAACCATATTGAGTTAATTATAAATGATTTACTTGCATAGTTTAATAATTTTTCTTGTAATGTATAAATACGAATAAAGATATTAATATAGAATAAAATTATGTTCCTCTCATTATTATTACTTCGGCTTGGAAATATATGTAGTTTGCTTCATGTTGTTGCAAAAAAGGGTTATGACACGAGTTTAACCTATGATCTATTATACTTGAATCTTTGATAACTTTGTCTGCCTTTGAAATGAACTTGATTTTCAGGACCTTGCTCTGGATTGAGCGGTATTTCTAAATGTATGAAACAATTGAAACGACCGTCTAGTCTGGAAGGAATTTTATTAAGTTTGAATGAAAGATTATCAGTTTATTCCATTGATGATTAGATATTAGAATTTGCAGTTCACTTCTATGTAGATGATATGAGGGTGTTTTCGTTAATATGTTTTAAACTACTCAAGCCTAGAACATAAGCGTGATTCTAAAAAAAGTTGAAACCCTATTGAGAGTGATTTTATGATAAAAATCATTCGCAGAGGAAAATCGGTGAAGCTTGTCTTAAGAAACTGTCATTAAGATTGCTTATTTTCAACCACTGATGATAAGTATCTTCCTACACACATACATCTACACAATTGATGGCATTGAACTTAAATCTGATGAAATATTGGTTACATGCATAGTTTTGGCGCTTGCAGTTGTGGAATACTTGCCAAATCTTTGCATTAAATTGTTAAGCTCTCAGTCTTACTAACGTATTTATGATATGATAGGGTGTTGCTACGACCCACCCGCACGCAACGATGTGATAACTTGTAAGTTTCCGAAATGTGAAATGTGTGCGTTTGTGACATTTGAAGATACATCCGCATTTTTGCGCTTGCCTATTTTTAAACAATATATTTTCTAAATCTGATATCTAATCCGATCAGAAAAAAGTGCGTAAGAAGCAAGCCAGAATTCAGGAATGACGCGTTCGTGCGCACGCGTTTCCAAAAATAACTTATTACACTTATGTAATGGTGTTTCTTCGATGATCACAGGAATCTGTAAATTCGAAGAGATCTAATAAATATTTTAATCGAACCTCATCTGTCGTGGAGAAGAATATTTTTGATACGTTTAGATCATGAATTGTCGTGGGTGGTTACATTTGCATAGCTTTTGCAAGTGCAGAGAAGACGTCAACAAAAATTTTCATGATGCAATTTTTGGTCTTTACACCACCCTCGCACCCATTTCCAACTAAGGAGGTCATTTGGTAATAAAAAAACATCTTGCAGATGTTTCAAATCAAACTAAAACCTATAGCAAAGTTCCAATGCCCCAGCAGTAATAAATCAAACTTCACTGTGTTGGGCAAGATAATCTGACGAAGAACAGTCATGGCAAATTATCCAACTCCTTCCAGTTGCTCATCTTTTCCGTGGTTCGTGAAAAACACTCCAACAAATGCTGAGTGAATGTTTGCAATTGGAACACCCGCCTCCCGTTTTAAAGCCATGATAATTGTTATTCTCTTTTTATCAGGATTACATAAGATTTTTAATTTTCATTAGAAAAAGTGTCATTTTTCTAATATCAATCATGAATCAATGTTAACTGGAACCACATTTCCAAATACCTTAAAACTATTTACCTAGTATTAATTTCAATAATAAAGCGTAACCCTTTTAAGTAAATGGTTCAGGTTCGTTTTTTATTGCAACCAAGAACCATATTTGAACACAAATATTTTGTTTGTCATATAATTAAACAGTGGCGTCGGAATCAACGGGATGAGATAAGATTCCTGCTCGCTTTCAGCTTTTAACAATACGATGGCGATGACACATTGCAAAAGTACATTATCTCCTCGTCCCCCTTATCCGACATTGTAATCAAGCATACCAACTTCCCCAAATTCCCATAGCACAAGTTTCGAAATCATTTTCATAGATAGCATTTAAATTACAATAAAATAGTATCATGCCTACAAGTAAATACTTATATCACAATGTTTAAACTTTTCCTGAGTCACTAGGTTTTATGGAACAAAATACGCGTATGTCGTTGCAAACATTTTTGCTGTAAACAGGAATTTCGGAAATCCATGCCATTATCAAAAAACAATGATTAATTAACACTGAGGATAAAATCTTGGTTTAGAAACGCAGCAGAAATCGAAAAATTGTGAAAAGTAAAATACGATACTTTAAAAAAATGTTTATTGTTTTATTTTTAACCAGTTTGTAGCATGGCTTTCCCTCACTCACAGGAAGTAAATTCTCTAATTTACTGATTTAAATTTTGGAAACCCGGAAAATGAATTCAAATAGACATTGTGTAACGATAAATATTGTTATAAACCTGCAAATCGGGAAACCTATTAATCTATTCTCGACAGATCCTAGTTTTAATAGTTCGACGCTGCAATGTTAAAGTGAATGAACTTCCTTGCAGTTAAGCCATCTTTTGGAGAGATGCGGAGTGTGATTATACATCAAATCCAAATTTTTAGAGTTCGTAGCATAAAAAAGATTAAAACATGTAGAAAAGGTTAAATGAAATTTGCAATATCATAGTTAGAAAGTTGCAAAACTTAAGCACACTCACTCGTGTGTTTAGCATTTTAAAAATTGTTAAAAACTGTCAATGATATACAATTTACATATATTTCTTGATTAGGCATATAATTATGTAAAAATGATATATCACGGTGTTTTAACTTCAACTCCCGCCAATAGAAATGTCTTATTTTTAATACGTATTTCATTTAGAAGCCCCACCTCAGCAGTCATGCTCATAGTAGTTAATGCTGCACATCAACGTAATTAACCTGAAGCCATATCAACATTTGATTCAATGAGTTCGTTATCGTTGATTAATGCAGGAAGGCTTCCATCTTACTAACAAACGTCGTAATTCCAATTACTGAGTACTACTGGAAACCATTACCATTATTTCGCCGCAAAAAAACCAAATGTCGCATGAGAAAAAACTTATCCGTAATTCTTGAAGGAAACACGACGTGTGTTTATAATGCTGTTCCTTACTCCGCACTAATTTTTTCTTCCCGATTCTACAGGCCATAGAACTATTCACTTTTCTGGTAACATGACAAATCCCCCCAATAGAAACTCCCTTGCAAAACATGGACAAGCCCCATGAAAGTGAAAATCAAAGTGAAACATTTGTAATTTTGTAATCTTTCTACCTGTTTTAAAAAAGATCGAAGAAATTGACGTAAAGAAATAAAAGTGGTATGCAATGCATGTATTCAAGTGTGTATGAGAACAACGACTTTCCAAAAGCCAATATACAACTAAATGCTTTAAACAATCTACCATCTTGTTAGTGACTTTGGGGCTTTTTTCTTGGAGGGCTTTTGTCACGGTACCACAATGTCTTTACCACGTTCTCACGTGCCAAGAAGTAAATGTGAATGCACTCGCTCGTTCACTGACGATTTCTATTATTGGCTGTATGTATGTATCTGTAACAAAGATAACTTTTACCGAATGCGTATTCATTAATTTACGAAACAGTAATATTGGCAAGTTTGGCAACACTAGAGATGTTTTATGGCTTCTTGCTTGGTTTGCAAATAAGAATATGTACCGGATAATGCAAAATTTTATTATTGTTTTTCAAAAGGATGGTATTTAAAATATCATACCTTGGGGTTTGGTTTGGAAATTTTTGTTTTTCTTTATTAAAATTCCGGAAATAATGTACGTTTTATACCTATTGTAAAGGATACTCGGGAGGGGTACTCGGATCCGACTATATTTTATTTTATAATTGTAACCAATTACATTTCAAAGTGCCTTTAACAAATGCCAAAATCAAATTTAGATAAAACATGTAATTCGACATTATAAACCTGGGTAGCTGAAAACCATTAATGCCTTAACTTTCCCAGAATTATTCTCCCTAAACGCCAAAAATAAAAGTTACTTCAAATGACCCAAACATTGCTACATTGTTTAATTTTGGATAGCTTAATTATTTCATAGAAAATACCTATTTGACCAAGTTGTCACATTTGTACAATTTATTCAAAATTCGGCATAAATTTAAATATACATATTTGTTAGACAGGCATCAACACCAACTGTAATGTAATACTAGCATCCTTTTACCTTTTACTTTAATTTATTCATCTTACTTATTTTAAGGCACTAATGTAAATAAAATACGTAAATTCCAATTTATAATTTAAGGGGACACACATATGTTTCAAACTTATCAATTCCCAGCCAGAATTCACCCGAAATCCATAAACTTAAATGCCAAAAGTAAATGGATAAAAATAAACTAATTGTATATTTTTAATTCAATGCACAGTAAACAATTTGTTTGAAAACATAAAATTAAAAACCATGGACTAAATAATTTAAAAAAAGAATTTGTTTATTTCTTGCAACGTCATATTGATAGTACATGAATTGTTTGAATTGTACATTCATGCTTTTTTTCTAATCTCACTTATTCGGAAAGAAAGGCACCTGCAGCACAAATTTAAATATTAAACAATTTAATGACTTGTACTGCACACTACAACTATCTGCTAATAGTATAATTTAAATAGAAATGCACAATTCATTAATTTGATTTCCTTCCAAGTTTTTAAAATTTGTTTGTCAGACACCTCTTCCCGTTGGAATTCGAATTAAAGGAAAAAGCATTATTGTAGAAATTATGCAAATTGCTTCTTTTCGTAACTTCTTTAACCATTCTTATTTCATCACCATCGAATATGTAAGCAAAAATGACAAAACAAAATTGTCTGAGCATGCACTTGACACGCGAAGGAGTACGAGGTTTTATGTCGTTCGTGGCAGAGTACCACACTTCCTTACATCGGAAAATGTCAAGTTCGATGAAATTGGCAATTTGGCTGCAGACCAGCATAGAAGATAAACGCATTTGAATGGCTATAATCTTTAGAGCTAAATTTCTCTCCTTGAGTTTTATCATGGTCTTCATTTCAGAAACCAAGATTTACTCAATCACTTAAATCACATCAGATGAGATGAGAGACTACGCATTACATCAGGCCTGGGATATGGGCACCAGACGAAGCATCTTTCTCGACAACGATGTCTGATCTACATGCAGTTTTTTTAGAGTTTGGAAGTGAGTTATGATCGTATTCCTATAAAGCCGATAATTTGTTTGCAGTAGTCGGGTTACAACGACCTCTTAAAAACCTACTTGGAACATTTATAGGCAGTAGGGAAATGGGTTTAAAAAATAACAACACATCTCTTTTTACGGGTGAGCCATGTGGATATAGGACTTTTTAACCGTGCCGGGAGAAATTCTACATTTTGTAACATACAACGGACAAATTATACATAATTGAAAGATACATATTTCAAATATGATACACGCACACATGATACAATTCGCAAGATACATTCTCT
>VYYJ01000373.1:0-64529 GCA_021029165.1 Cyphoderus albinus | reverse complement strand
TATCCCTCTCGTTTCCTCCTTTTTAATCCTATTTATCTCGCTCCAACTTATTTCACTAGAATAAGGGCTTATCATTCGTCAAATTCAGTGGCACTCATCATTAATCAAATGATTGTAATCATTATCGTCATCGCACAACGAAAATGCTCGTCTTTCTCAGATGATTATAATGTCGATACTACTACCACCCTTCCGTCTTCAAATGATAATGGCATTCGGTCGACGTGTAAAATTCTTTGGACTTGGCCATTCTCCCATCTTTGTCTTGAGAATATTTAAAGTGGAGATTCCTGCATAATATTTCGAAGTATAGAAGTGTTTCAAAGTTTAAAGTAGATTTATTATTAATTTGTTAAAATAAAACTGTAAAGTTGAATTATACGACAGAATTATGTAGTTCACTTTCTAAGACAGGTGTGACATTGCCTATTCACGTAATTCACGTAATACTTTAAGAAACGAATTAATAATGACATACATGTTTTCATGCCATTACTATACCTTACGATTTGTTTGTTCAATTATATAAATCTTGAGTAAGACAATAAAACTTTGAGCAAAAGTCATTTTTCTTTCCTATTTTCTCCTCTTATTTGATTGTCAACCTGTGAGAAGAATAAATGTTACACCAGGGTCGACGAAGCCATTGCCCATTTTCTCTTCCAAATATATTGCTTGCTTCTTGGGCCTTCTGACATCCGTAACGAAAACGCAAGTAGTATGGCAAAGCGTAGGAGGAAGGAAGGCTTGCATAGGCAACACGGTAAATGGCGCGCATTCACGGCGAGGGAAGACAGACAGAAACGTGCAAGAAGGGCAGAGCTCATTCCACGGTTGAGTGACTGCCTTTTTTTTTTTTATTCATATTCCAGAGAATTTTTTCCATCTCTCCAGCAGAAAGGTAGGTAACGGAGAGCGGAGTAAGATTACGTGAAGTCGAGCAATCTCCTACGGTGACGTGGTACACCTATTACGTTTTATTTCCCTTGCATACGGGAGACACACGGAGTAAAATGGTGTGTAAAATGAGCACATCTATCTTTTGTAATAATGCCACGGTCCACCTACCTTTTTGTTGGCGTAGGTAGAACGTAATAAATATGAGGAGAAACGTGAACGTACGTGTGCAAGCAATTCTCCATATCTCTCTACAAAGAGAACAAATGGCCAATGGGGAGAAAAGGACAGCATGTTTTTTCTTCTTTTCTTCTCAAGATAAATGGAATTGTAACAGATTGCTCAGGTAGAGCCTTGGACACCGAAATGACTATCATTTTTCTCCATCTAACAAGTTAAAAATGTTAGAGAAGGAAAATGTCTTTCTTCCACCGACTTCTCTACTTCCACTAAATTCTCAGGAGTCAACGAAGAAGAAAGAGACGACGACGTCGACGACAATGGATGGTGACTCTGTTCTACCTTCACTTAGCTATATCATCATCGTCTTTGTATAATATTGTAAGAAGAAAATCTAAAGCAGTGCTGTGGCTCTCCGTGTCCGACTATCACCAATTCTGTTCTTCTCCGCTGGTAAACACACGCCTTTTTTCTTTCTTCATTGCCTCAGCTCAGTTTGCTGGATTTGGATGGATGGAATGAAGACAGAGATAGAATGGGATGAACTGCTTCTGATGATGTAGAGCACGGCGGTGCATAAATACACTTTCGTTTTTCCCATTTTCTCCACTTGTTTGTCTCACGACGAAAGCATTGTTGAATGAAAAGGTAAGGGAATGAGACAAGTGAGAAGAAAGTGAAGTCAAGTCGAGTTTACTTTGAGGATAAGAAGACTTGTCCATTTTCTCCCTGTTTTTTCTTGCCGTAATATTCTTGGTATTTTTCCATCCTCATCTAGTCGTCGTGTTGTCGTCTCATTCCTTTCCCTTTTTATCTTGCCGGCCTTCTTGTCTGCCCACTCACGTGGGACATTTTAGTCGGATTGGTGAAATGAGAACATATTGTTTGCAACTAGAAAGGAATGCGAATGGATGGATGGATGGCTTCTGTCTCCTTTCCCAATTGCCGTGTTTCACTTGTGGGACCACCGGTAAGCAAAAAGTAAAAGACAGCAGAGAGAGAGAGAGAAAAAATACTTTCTTTTCTCTCCTGGCTTTCTTAATTTTCAGGAGGAACGTAAACGTGTCGCCTACGTGCACTATTTTTTGTTGACTCTCTTTCTCTGTCGCCGTATCATTGTGTCTGTGTCTACTTTTACCGAGAGTAAATTGGCTTATTTTCTCTTCCAGGAATCTCCTGTTTACATGGAAGAGAAAAAGAATTTTCTTGGTGGTTCATTCATTCATCTCGCCGGTTCACTCTAGTTTTCAGAGACCAGAGCTAGTTTGGCTGGGTGGTCATTGACGGCGGATATGGTAGCGTTTAAATCGTTTTGATTCCCTTTTATTTTGCCGATTTGACAAAATAATTGCCTATTTATCCTCCGCTTTAGTGACTATTGTCCGTTAGGGAGAAAGGAATGTGTTTCTCAGGTCGTAATAATAAGAATAATAACACTGTCATGCACTTGTTTTTGCTTCGTCGGTCGGGCATGGAGCACAAACTTGAAAATAAAATGAATGGACACCAAGACATATTTATTTTCCTTCTCCCTGAGAGAAAACGTAAGAGAAACTAGTTCACAGGAAAATATAACTACCTTTTACTTTTCTCTACAGCTTTACACACCTTTGAGCCATTAGAAATATTCAGTAAGCACATAGCTAAAGCTGTAATTCGTTCTGTTCTGAGGCACGTTTCCAGATTACTACTGACTTCTTTCCTGTAACTTGGAAGTTTGTAATCTTTTACGTGTGCTTGTGTAATGCGTATTTATGTGTAGTCTTTCCTCTGCTAAGTGTTCCGGTGTACGTGAATCACCGACACGGCCGGACAACCGGTGATAAAATGCCTGATGATCTTTATCCGTAGGAAAGTCTTATCCCCTTACCAAGAGGTAGACTCTGTAGTACAATGATTTTCGTGGTCATTCCTTTTATTTCCCTGTAACAAGAAGACTGTGCACATTCTTCGAGATAATTTCTGGATTTCGTCCGTCGTATTTCCTTCCCAGAGAGACGATGGAATTGTGTGAGTGAGGTGTCTCGCATCCTGGAAAAGGAGAAAGAGAAAGGAAAAATACCTTTTATTATTAGCCTGGCCATTTGTTAGCTGTCAGAATGGAGACAGGTTGGCTTCCTTTAAGCACCTCAATAATCTCCGGAATTGCTTTGGCGTGTGGTGTTTATTATGGCTGTTAGAACATTGTAACTACCCACCGACACAAAAAGCGGCCCTTTTGTTTGCGCCTGATAATCAAGTAAACCGTTCTTGGGACAACGATAAAAACATATGAGCCGGCTACCCCTTCATTTTTTTTAGCGAGGTTTGTCTGTAAAAAAGGTTAAAGTTCGTCATTATTGCAGAAGAGTTATTTTTACATTTGTGACGAAACTTTATGACGCACTACTCTTCATTCTTTTTTGTAAAACACATCGAATCTGCCCGACAATAAAAAGCGGAACAATGCAATTCAAATTAAAATGCATATTTTAATTAAGTGGATAAAAGCATCCGTTTTCCCAAGAAAGTCGTCTTTTACTTTTAATTACTAATATCACAATGAGCTGAAAAATCTGGTAATCACAAATCGACATAAAGAGATTTTTAACTGTTTAATTATGCGCAGAAAAAACTTCATTGCTCCCCAGGTTCATCTTGATAAGGACTATAGAGGAAAGCTTAGCCGACATCTGACGATATTAAAAAGGCATGGCGGACATAAAAGACCAACTGCCAAATAAAAATAATCACTCGACACTGTGACATTTTTCTAACAACTACCCTCCTTTTTTCTCCATCATGTCTAATAACTACCGTTTGAAATAGCTTTTCTAACAATTACCCGACCACTTTAATGTTTTTACACGGAGGCAAATCTTGAATCATAGAGTCAATTCGATATCTTTTAATAGGTCGCTTCTATTGCGTACTTACAAACAATGGGATATATAAAATTATCTTTAGATCACAGCATAAGAAAACGACCTTCTTGGTAATATCGTCATCGTATTATTGTTACCCACTCGTCAGATTTGATGGGTTTTACGGGGCGAGAGGGAGAGAAGATGAGTGGTGTTAGTGGAGCTATAATACTGCGGTGGTAATATACTCGGCTATTTGTGGCATCGTATTATCGTCTCATTGTAACAAAATGTATACAGAGCAGTACTTTCTTGGGAACCTCACTCAGTCATCAACTCATTCATAATAATCGTATTCCTTTCCTTTATAATGACTCTAGTTGCATTATTATAGTAAATCCACTCGTCGGCTTCTTCATGCGGTAAAACGAGCTCATCTTGTCGGTCGGAATTATTTGCATGTAATCATAAAAGGTGAAGTATAACAATGCTGGGTTGACGAGAGGAGGCTGTAAATGGTAATATATGCAGTTGAAACATGTCCGTGCATTTTATGGATGTAAGATGTAAACTGCTATAGCTAAATGTATATGTGTATAAAATAACTGTCTCGATTTACTCTTCTTATGTTGTAACACACAGAAATACTCGAAACCACCAACTGTGTGCTTTGTGTTGTACAACGTGAAGTTGTTTTATGTATTACTATTGGTCTGGTCTAGCCAGCCTGTGTCTTTTCGGAAACGAAGGAACTGCAACAACTGCCATCGTTGTCATCGTCAAGTGAGTCGGCTACCGTCATTGTGTAAACCAAAGGAGCATCATTCTCGTTGTAAAAGTGATCTAATTTTATGGCCAGTTAATACAGGAAGGATGAAAATGAGCTCCACTGGAACTTCTCACAGCAACATTAGCCGTGCTTGTTAGAAACGAAAAAATAAGAACAAGAAGACGGAGCAATAATGGCAGTCCACCAAGACAGATCATGTTATATGTACATAACATTCCATTCCATTTCTTTTTAAAAAGCACGACGGATTTTAGTCTCTCGCTGTTGCACGGTTTTACTTACCACATCCAACTCATTTCTTTGCATGCATTAACCGTTTCGTTTCTCTCAAGGCCTTTCGATGTTACTTCTGCTCACAAATGTGATTTTAGATGAGTTAGGCTTCGTTGGTGGCGACGGGATGACAATGAATAGGGAATGTTCATTGCGTTAGCTCACTACTTCATTCCTTACAAGTCATCAAGCTACGGGAATGGAACGAGCACTTCAAGGGTTTAACATCACTTCTCATACACAAGCAAATACAAAGCTGTAGTGGCCACTATCTATCTGTATACAGAAATGCAGTGCACCGTTCACCTTATTCTCCACCTACGAGCAAACCCTTTGCCAAGTCGTAATCTCATTATACCTTGTTGGATTTGCTTTTTGCTTCATTTGTTTTACTTTACGATTATGTGACTACTTTTTTAAAGCTCCACGAAAATACTCTGCATACACCTTGCCTTATCCCTTACAAAATTCTAAATAATAATTATTCTTTATGTTCAAATTTGAATACAAAATAAAATTGTAACTTTACGTAAATAGTTGGGAGATTTTAGTGAGAAACTTCGCTTTTTGTACAAGGATAAAGAAACAGACTACTTTTATGATGGTTTGATTTAATGAGAGAAAAAGTGCCAAGAAAGTCAGCCTAGGAACTAGATCGCCTTCTTTTCTTTGATTACTTAGCCTTTGTACGTTTTTATTAAAATTACTGTTTACGTTCTCCTGAATAAAATTAGATTTTCCAGAATGCATATGCATGCATTTATATATTCTTCGTATTGTAATTTTTTGTTAGAACAAAGTTGTCTAATAGAAACATTTCATGGTGCATTCCAGGCCGACACACTCTTAATCATCGTGAAAGAAAAGTATCAGTGTGGCGGTGCTTGCATTTTTCACTTACTCTTAAACATTTGTTACATATTCATAATACGAATACTAATAACATTAAAACAAGGAAGGGTACATTTTGTATTGTGAAACTTTTTTTCTCGTTTTTTCTTTTTCTTCGTAACCGAGAAGTGTTTGTATATGCATGAGAATGGTAATAAATGTATTACACATGTATCTACTTAAGTAAAATAAAAAAGTTAAATTATTAAGCTGATGTGCATAAAAGTGGGAAAATGGGAAGAGTGAAACTACTGGAGCAAAAGAAAATTCGAAGGTCCGGGTTTTTATTCCAAGTAAGGAAAATGAGTAGAGCAGGATGATTATGATGGCAATACTCGTAGTGGTGTAGTGTTGGTGATGCCTGTACGCAACATTTTTTTTTCATCCACTTCACAAGACGGAGAGGAGAAAAAAGCAAGAGGGTAAAATCATCAGTAATTTTTTTGTCGGATGCAAATGAGATGGTATGATGGAATAGAAAAAATGAAAGAGGGAAAGAGCAAAAATGAGGGCCAGACCAGCAGGGAAGGCATAAAAAATTGTGCTTTCATTTAATAATACAAGCATAACTGAAGAAAAAATCCACACCACCATCATCATCATCACCATCACTATCACCAGTTCAAACCACCGTGTCAAAGATACGATGCGAAGTCTTATAGCTCTCACATAAAAAAGTGAGATAACTTGATGAAGCTCCTTGATGATTATGGTTTAACAGGCTAAATTGGATACTGCTGTTTTTACTTCACTTTAAAAAAAGCTGAGAGAGAGAGAGAAGGCACGGAAAATGAATATAAAACTGATTGTAGCAGCAAGGGCAGCGGGGAGTTGAAAAAGAAGAGGGTAATAAAGAACACTCTTCTTCGTCTACAGAAAATTATTTAAAGTACATATTTTGTTGTGAGGGAGAGATGAGCGGAGATAATATTAACAGGGTGAAAAGAGAGAGGAAGAAGGGCACTTAAGATGAGTAGGTATTCTTCATTTTTTTATTATGTACACCATGCAATTATTGCCTCGTCTTTGAGATGCATAAAATGAGGCAAGTCTCTAATGGAAAAATTCTGCAGTCCAGAGAGAGAATGAATATTAGAATGTGGCTATGTTTTATGTGGTAGTTTCATCGTCATCAACTTTTTAAAAGTGACGTTGCATTTTTCTTTTAATATTGCAAGAATCCTCGTGGAAGATAAACTTGAGGAAGTAGATAGATTAGGTTCAAAATAGTGTTTTGTTTATAAGTGAAGGTGAGGAGGTTGCTGCCCATCTTAACGACTTGTGAGATCTTTTTAAGTTCTATAACTACCCGGCTTGATTACTTCTCTGAACTAAAAGAACTTGTATCATCAAAATAACCAAATATTGTCCATCCAGTTGACCGATTCTGATACGTCGTAAAAAGCTTACTTGGCATAAAACATCCAGAGTGAAAATCATTATTGCTAACGATCTTTTCTTCTATGGTTCTGCTCTTACCCGCCATCATCTTTTTAACTCTGCCTAGATTTGAATCGTCGCCTACTCCGAAATTTTGTCTGTCGCTGAATGAGTTTCTACGACCTTTTAGTCACCGCGTTCTGAATTCAGGAGCACACAAATATATATTTTTTGTCCAGACCAGTAACTACTTTCCATTTCACCATCTTCGTACAAGACATGATCACTGTTTCTTGTAAAAGCCATTCGGATATTGCTTTGTATCGTTTGAGTACTTTGAAAATGTGAAATCGGCAAGTGCACCCTATACTTGAAAATATACATTGTCCTTAGAATACAGTACCAGTTGTCGTAAGTACCTATTTATTGCTTTACTTTCAGGGAAAAGTAGAAACAATCATCTCTCTTTTTAAGGTCTATTGTGTGCTCTTGTTTCTTTTTTTGTGTTCTTTGGAAGTGAAGCAGAGATTTCTGGTCGAAAAAGTAGCAGAATAGATTTATTGGGAAGAAGTCGCCAGATTTCTGACATTTTGACGTAAGCCGTGCACAACCATTCGGTTATACGAAACGAAATGAATGTGCCATTGGTTTTAACAATTTTTTCAAGTTGAAAGCTTGATGATGATATGTATGCTATATACATACCTATACATATTACATTACGTAAGTTGCTCCCAGTTTGGCACGGAACAACGTTTGTTGTTCTCGGTTATTGGTGTTTCTGTTTTACTCCTGTTTGGTTGATGAAAAACTTACGAGAAAAAAACATGTAAGGAGAAGCACATTGAAAAAGAAAATGTTCAAAATTGTGCCTTTTGTTATTTCTACTCAACTTGTCATATTATCAAAAGGGAAGCTTCGGTTTTACTCGAGGAGATACCATTGTGTGGAACGACAATACTCTTTAAGACGAAAAAATAAGGCCAATTTTTTGTTTTATTTCTATTAACCACATTTCATAATATGTCCCCTCCTCTTCGTTTTCTTCCATACTTCTCAAATTTCAGTCTGACTTCTTTTTTCAATAAGAGTTTCCTTTCAATGGACGACGGTAGTATTCCATTAGAAACAATAAAAAGAGAAGTGATACTGCCGCTGCTGCGTCTTCTACCACTGCCATTTCAGTGGGACCAGTAATATTACGTAATTACGGCTGAGTTGTGTATGACTATCTTTTTCTTTCTTCTATTACGAATTCTTGTGAACGGGCAACTTTTTAAGCATGTTTAGCTTACTTTAGTTTTTCTGGCGCTTTCAGAAAAAAAATCTTTTTCTTAAAGTAAGAAAAAAGGAAGCTACACACTTACGTTTATGTTCAAAGATTACTATTAAGGGAACTGAAAATGGCTTCACAAAATTCCCTGACGAATGGAAATGGCTCATATTTGTAAAAGAGGAGGAAAAAAGACAGTGAAGTGTGGAATGGTGGAGGGAAGGAGAGGACAGCGAGAGAATAAGACGATATTAAGGAAGGAAACAAGGACCAAAGCCGTAACAATTTCCCGTTAAGACTTGTTCCACTTTATTATATTATTGTCGCAATCATTGTAGAGCACACACACAACTGTGTAGTTATCGATGTTGGTTGTTTTGTTGCAATGTAAGTAGTTATGTAATTGCTTCAAGTGGAGTCAAAATGACTGGTCTTGGGGTCGTCGATGGTGTTCACTCATACCATTTTATGCCTTGTATCCTTCACTGGTACATTTAAAAGCGACTTGATGATCTTCCTGCTGACTATGAAATGATGATGATTATGTGTCTTTTTTGGAGATTACATATTTACGCAAAGCAAACCATGATGTGTTTACGGAGGAAGGAAAGAGGCAACTAAATTATTATACCGTTGACGGTACTTACCACTTGCCCCTCTTTCTCATCTCCAGCTCCTTGATTTAACTTTAATTGAGTCCACTGGTTAAATTACACTTCGCTGTGGAAGGAGAGCAGACTAAACAACTTGGTTCGCTCGTTCGCTCAACCAAATTTCCTGTCTAACTTTAACAAATCACTTCTAACAAACAGTTTGTATAAAGTGAGTAGATTTTGGGAAACCAAAAACTAAAACGCCCATTATGCAAACTTGGGATGGACAATAAATAGGAAGAAAACAGTCAGACTGGATGCTGGCGATAAGTATTTGAATTTATGGACAGTGTCGTCTTTCGAGATGTGAATATAATAGAACCTGTCTCGCCAATTTAGCTTGTCCAGGTTTTTTCTCTCAAAAATGGCTAAATGAGCATCTTCCCATTACCATTACTTACGAGGAGCAAGAGGGTAAATGGGCACGCTTGTTTTATGTGTCTTGTATGGTGTGTGTGTGTGTAGAGGAGGTATTTATGTTTACGGAGTCATGTATCCACTTTCTTTAAGGTTTATATCGTGTACAAAAATAACAGTTGTGTATAATAATGGAAGAGAAGATGCGATGAAAGACTGGGAGCATGAAAATGTCACCGCGAGTTGCTCTGAAAAGACAATAATGTAGAACAAAACGGTCCCTCGTGGACCATCAAACTGCTCCATCCACTTTCACTCTCTGTTAAGCTCTCTATGTTTCTCCAATTGCTCAAGTACGTATCAAGTACATTAAATCACAACCTGAATGTATAGTCAAGTTGTGCTAGTCCGAAATCATAGACTGCGTTTTTCTTTTCTTGTTGCATTCTGGATTTGTAAGATTCTATACTAATCTAATGTGACTTTTGCATTTCATGTATTGAAAAAATGCTTTTGTTGCTGTTGCTCTTCTTGAGTTAAATAGGGGAAAGGTAGGCAGGATTGTTGTTGCAGGATCTTAATTCTTCTACGATGCCGTTTGTGCAAATGGAAAATTGTGATTTGTGTAATCTCCACGTTTAATCTTGCGATGAGCTTTTCCCATTCATTTGCTCCAGCAAAGAAGAGGAAGAAATAGAGAAAATATAAGTCAACAAATTTTCCCTCTTTCGTCGTTTTCTTCCAGAAGACGACGATGAAGATATGAAAATGAAGAAATGAGCAAACCCTGAGAATAATAATAATGCTCTCGTGCTCATATATTTATGTGGCTGCACTCTGCACCGCTTATTTCCATAGGTAATATATAAAAAGGTAGACCGGAGAGGTACGTGGTGTTGTGCAGTGGAGCGGCGGTGGTTGTAGACAAGACAGTCTCATAAAGCAATATTTATGTTGCAAGAAAGAAAGGAGAGAAAAAGGGAGAGTCAGAGAAAGATTGAACAAAAGTTGTTATGTTATTTTGGGGAGCAGAGGAGCGAGCGTAAGTGGTGCCTGGAGGAAATCGGATGAAAAGGTAAAGAAAAAGGTTGTATAAAGGTAGAGAGATAATATTATGATGCTTCTTGCTCTCTCTCTTATTCAGTCTCTTTCATCCCTTTTTATTATGTCGGTGAAGTAGGTAAGGCAAACACGAATCTCATGGTCGATGTGTTCAGAGGTACGCATCCTATTTTGTTTCTCTCTCTCAAAGGAAGAGGTAGACAAGAAAAAAGTTGCTTGTAGCTTTTCTCTCTTATTGTCGTTTGTCGGCTCACAAAAACATTCATAATATGCACACACCTAAGACCCGACTCACTCACGTGCTTTTCCCATAAAAAGGGACGGAACTGGGGAAGATGAAGAAGAGAAAGTTTGATAAATGCTCAAAGTTGATCCTTGAAGGCATCAAGCTAAAGAAAGAAGACACAGGAGCCAACCAACCTTCACAAGACACAATAACGGCAATGATGATGCACTCAGAGAAAGAAGAGAAGAAAGTTACATTATTACCGTTCAGTTGACTTCACCTTTACAAAATGGGATGACATGTATACAGGAGACGATGAAGAGGTAAAACCTTTTTCTCGTCTTTTACTGCTGGAATCTGAATGAATCTTTAGAGAGAAAGCAAAGCAAGCCATAGTGAGCAAGCAAGCAAATAATAAGAGACATTCATGGTACATGGCGCGGCGCCCACCTTTTCCTTCCGTTCTCCGAGAGTCTCAACAGCGGCACGGCACACACCAACTTTCACTATCTTCGTTACAATATCTTGTTTTATATTAACGTACAGCCCACGTACCTTTGAGGTTCTTTTATGGTTTTGTGCCACCTTTTACCAGGACCAAAACTAAAAAGCATTCATCCAACTCAACCTGTGAAATAATGTTGTTGAGTTTATTCTCTGAATGCAATCTTCACCAGTTTCCTCTACAAGGGTTTACTTGCGAGCACGAAACAGGATGCTCTTTGATTTACTAGTATCTCTTCCCAGTTGAAGGAGTTTAGTTTGGTTTAGCTAATATTCTCCTGTAGCTCTACCTTGCCGTTATCGTATCACATGTAACCTTTGTGGTGCAAAGTTAAAGGGAAGATGAGAGAGAAAGGAGATAGGTGTTCCTGGGCATTCTTCCGCTTGACTTGGCCTGTAACAGAAACAGAGCATAAAGAAGTAAATCCCTTATAAATTACGGGAACGCAGCGCTATAGGCTAAGTTTCTTGCTTGTAGCAACTTTATTATGTTATACGGAAAATTGTACATATTTTTAAAAATTCGTTTTCCTTTGCTTAGGGCTGTAATGTTGTTGTGATAAGTTAAGTCGTTGCACAAGTCGTCAGGAGTACATATCGGAGCAATAAAATTACACTTTATTACAGCCTCGAGTTTTTGGTTTTATACTTTGCTGTTGCGGTTTTTTGTGGCTAGGTGCTTTTCATAAAGTTTCGAATTTTGGCCTCTCTTTTTCCTCTTCTCTGTCGGCAACTAAGCAGAGCATCCTTTTGCTATTATTATCACTGTTATTATTATTACCTCAGGAAAAGTAAATACAGAGAAAGTGCCGTCAGAGCCGACCGTTATTTTACTTTACCCAGTTTCCTCCTTATTGATATTTCTTTCCTTGCCCTTGCGGTAAAAGAGCATCATGTATGCAGCAGACGGGTGTTTGTTCGTCAACCAGGAAAATATATCATACAGTTTAAAACGTTAAGGATAAAGCAGGAAAAACTTTGGATACCTTGAGATGACGGGGCTTAGCAGAGATTTGCGTGGTGCATTAAGGAGCTTGTAAATCATCCCGAATTTTTCATCTTGCCTCCTCTTGCCTTCCCCTGTCTTCATTTTCATGCGCGAAACACCAAGTTTACCTACGAAGATTAAATGAATTGCTCAACCAACATATAATTTAGTTGGGTAATTTGAAAAAAAAACTTCATTTTTCAATTTACTGCATTGCCCATTAAGTAAAGAAATAAACTCGACCGAGTCCATTATGTACATACGATCGTTAAACAAATTTGATTTTCAAAATAAAATCGAAAATGCACCTGTTCATTTCAATACATATACAATGTGTTATGGCATTTAAAAAATACTTGAAAGGGGTAAAAGAAATAAACGATGTAAGTTTTGTATAACTTTTCTTTCAAAAGAATAAACTTTAGTTTTTGCGGTTATAGTCGATGTAAACAGCTAAGAGGAAGAGTTGAAAATTATTATTATTATTGAGACAACCCCTAGGGTCAAACCATGTTTATTTCTGTCTAGTGGCTTTTGGAAACTTGTGGAAGTGGAAAGCGAGAAGAAAAATATGTTGGCATCGTGTCTAGTTTACCTACGTTCAAAGGATTTTCACATTGAAATTCATGTCTAACATTGAAAGAACAAGAAAAGCCTTGTAAAATAGGGGCAATCAATTGAAGCAGGTTGTTTCACAAGTTGTTTCACATTGTAATCAAGAAGAGGTATGTTCCACGATCATCGAAAATGGCATGCAATTTTGAGGTTTTTGGTGGAGTTGCCGTTACACAAAATGTGGTAATGTACCTTTTCGAAGTGAAAAGTGGAGGTAAAATGTAGTGTGAGCATCTCTCTAGGTATTTCATGTTTTAGCTTCTTTCCCCCAGTCTACTAAAGGAAAAGTTTTTGTGTCTATTTTTATTGAAGGCATTTTGGAGCTTTTTGTGGTAATAATAATGGTATCAACAACAGCAAGTAGTATTACATTAGCGAAACCAGTTTCAGCATTCAAAGAGAGAGTAAGAGTTGAGTCGCAGTAGATAAATCGATTCTAATGGGACGGAAATGACTGAATGCTCAAGGATGGGTTTGTGGATGTGTTGTGTTTGTAGAAAGGAGAAAAGGGCTGAAACTACAGTGATTTTTCAGGTTGGTTTCGTTCCTGCTGGAGAGTAATGCACATTTTTTGCCTGTAGCAGCTGCCGTGTGTGTATGTGGAATGACTGGAGATGTTCGTTTGTGCCATTGGCACCGTTAACTTCCTCCATAGATTTTATAAGCCATCTCTGTAATAGAGTATGGGTCTAGGCGAGAGAGAGAGAAGAGAAAGGAAAGGAGAAAATAATACGATTAAATGAGGTAACTGCTACCACCACACTACCACGACGCCACAATCACATACCTTTTTAAATAGAAATACATCACCTTTTTATACACACAAAAGCTACATTCTGCTCTGATGTATCCCATGTTTCATTTGGGCTCGAGTCATAGCCAAGCAAATGAACGATCGCGAGTAAGTAGGGAACTACCACACTGATCGACCTTTTTTATCACATGCTTGACTTCACCCTTTCGCCATTGCCACTGTGCAACATTTAGGATTTAAATCATTCTTTCCTGCTCCGCTTTCGGTCGAAGCGGTTCACTCTCACTCATCTCTCGCTTCTCTCCCTTCCCTTTCTCCATATAAAGTGATACATAATAATAATAATAATCATATTACTCAAAAGGTACGCATGCAACTGAGCCAGCCATCCAGCCAGGTTTTTTATTGCCATTCCATAATTTTTCATGATTCATATTCATACAGTAGACTGCCTGTGCGTGATTCACTCTCACATAAAATTATTACTCACACAGAGAGAAAAAGAAGCGTAAGTGAAAAAAACGTTGGTTAGTAAAAAGTAGACAGTTTTTACTAACCGGGGTTTTTGGTTTTCTTTTGGAGGAGAAATAGCGAAAGAAAAGGTATGTTTACTTTTGCCATTTTCTTTACTACTACCATCATGCATTTTCCACGAGCAGGTTCCACTAAAGTGGCGTAAAGTGACAAAAGCAGTTATGATTACTATGTGAAAAAGAAAGGAAAAGAGTGAAAAAAGCCGGCGGTGTAGTCTACTAGACCCATATTTTCACAGTCTACTTTGCTACCTTACTTGTGTGTGCATAACCCGATTTTTGCTCATTTTTTACTTCGAATCCCCTCCAAAAAAAGCCTACGTTTATTTTTTCTCTTTTCTTTTTGTTCACTCACTCATATCAGCCTTGTATTTTTACCGTAGAATCTAAGTATACCGTGTATCTGTCTAGCTCACTCATTCAAACTGTGTGTGTTCCTTACTGAGGAGGATCAGATAAAGTTGATGCGTTATTTCTCTACACACACACGGCGTATTATCACACAGACCATTTAAGCTAAGATTTATTTGTGAATGATATCAATTTTTTGTACCTTTTTGTGCCTTGTGCATCGCTCTTCTCTATTCTTCATCTCTTGTTACAGTTCACGTTTGTTATTATTACCAGACATGTACACAGACAAAAAAGACGTTCGTGGGAACACAGTCTTTATTTTTTGTTGGCGAGAAGAATAAAAAAGGAGAGAAGAGCTGAATAAGGCTAAAAATCAAGCCAAGGTTTGCTTCGCTTGTTTCATTTACTTTGCGGAGCATTTACAGTTTGCAAGCAGCAAGATAAAAGGAGGTACAAAGGTGGTTTGTCTCATTGCCTTTTCTACTTGTGTGCTTCACTCCATACTTCTACGTTTTTAGTCATCATCACGTGGAGCTCTAGACATCTCATGAACCTTTCTCGGAGAGAAACCTGCTGCTTTTGCTTGCTTACTCGCACTACTTGGAAGGAGTCGTTTTTCTCTTTCCAACAAGCATTTCGCTTTCCGTTGCTTTTTTCTTCTCAGGGAAAAGAGCAAATAGCGAAAGAAAATCAGGCTGATGTGAACACTTTACCACGAAGCAGTGTTCCAGCAAACAAAAGCTTCTTTTTCACTTACTTTCTCATGACGAGAAAATGGGAGAAAAGCAAGTCACAAAAAAGTGGAGCAAGTCTGGGAAAAAATCTTTCTCGTGAATAAAACAATATACGACGAATTGTTAAAATTGTAAAAATGCCTCTTTTTCTCTTTTGTGATTTTTGCTGTGCGCACTTTCCGTTTTTGTTCTTTTCTCCTGGTTGAACACTTATTCATTTTAACGTTCACGGAAATTCGTATAACTGGCCCATACTGTGTAAGTATTAAACAAGTACAAGACAATATTTGAGTTCAACCTGGTATGCAATAATGGCAAACGATAATAATCATATCGAAATTGAAGAAGAGCATTTATTCAGCAGCAGTAATAATAGCAATAATGGTGAGCACGTGTACTACAAAAATACTAACAGTTTACTCTCTCTAACGAGTACGTAAAAAGGAGTAGTCTGCTAGTCATCGTCGTTGCTCTCCTGCTGCGAAGAAACGAATTATTACTCGTTGAGCTGTAATGAGGGAAAAGTGTTTGCAAGAGTCAAGTCATGGTGCAAGCAAGCAATTACCCCGTGTCATTTTTATGCAAGCACAAACCATGCTCGCCGTATAAAACGGTGAACGTTCGTGTATAAAAAGGTACATAAAAACACACATCCATTCATCGTCGTCGTCATCATCATCGAGATCGTAGACGACGACGGCATACCACCGAGAGAGTTTTTCGAGACTCCTGTGGATTCCCTCATTAATGCACTCCTGGGCTTCTGCTTATTCTCACGGACGAGCAGGAGAGAAGAATGATGGTGATGACGATGATAAGAATGATAGCAGCAAAGCCAACTAGAAAACCTTTTTACGGGTTTCACTTTATATGCTTCAGCAACAATCCGAAAAAAACTTTCATCCTGACAGATTTTTCCCTTTTGCCAAACAAAGATCTGTTGCGGGTCTCACATCTCACAACTCAAGAAGATATTAAGAAAAGAATAATAGCAACAGAAAAGAAAGGATGGGAAAGGTAGCAAAGACAATAGTAATACAATAATAATTTTGACAGCGAAGTAATAACAGAAATAATTCTTCTAAAACTAAGAATTTTAATTCTGAAAAGAGGGAAGGTATTTTGTATTTTGTCACGGTGCCCCTCTGCCTCATAACTCTTTATTTTTTGCAAAGGTACTTTCAGAGTCAGAGAAGTGGATAGAATTGAAAAATAAATAATGATGTTATTATTCCAACACTTTTGGTTTTACTATTATAAAACAATGAGCAGCGTTGAGAACGGTGTATCAGATCTAGTATTTTCTTTTCTCTGCGCTCATGGTGAGTTGCAAATGGTTAACGAAGGAGAAGAAACGTGATAATTTTTCAATTTTTGATTGTATCATCATCCTTCATTCAAGGCAATCGCGTTGGAGCACCGTGACAAAGTAAAGAAAAAGAGTAGAGCGCAAAGGAAAAGTTGAATAAATAAAAAAAGTAGGATAAAAAGTTTAGGCTGGAGCAGCGGTAGTTGTATGGGAAGTGTGTTGTTGTCAGTGCCTCCTCTTCTCATTTTCTTTTCTCTCTCTCTCTTTTCTTCTCCTTCTGTGGCGAGTAATTTACTTTTAATTTATGCTCCATTAGGAGAACAAAGGTAAAAAGTGAGTGGAGTAAATGAGAAAGGAGGGTAGAGAACAATAAAACGTGGAGAAAGAAAAAGAAAAGTATATTACTTATCCACTTGATAATATATGGTGGTTATAGCCGTAAAACGTACGTAAACGTTGCCATAAAAAGCCGTTTATTCTTTCATCATCATTTCCCTGAAAATCATTTTCATTTAGCATCTCACTCATTCTTTTTTATATTCATTCATTCATTCCTCCGCTTTTTTCTATTCCTGAGAAAGGAGGCAAAGTGTGTTTAGTATTTACGAGGCTGTAGAGTGAGTGGAGCGGTGGAACATTGCTCCTGGAGCAGGCAAGAGCATCACACAGGGGAAAGGAGTATTTTTAATGAAAACAATTATGTGTATTGTATAATCGTTTCTCCTCTTCATTCCTCATTAGCAAAAAAGAAGGAGAAGTCGTGTCGGAGTAAAGTATACGTAAGCAAAGTAGACATAACGGGAGTAGGAGGACGGAGGAATGGAGCAGAGCAGCAGGTTGATTAATGGGAAACCATGCACAAGGGAAACAGGAGTTTTTTCAGTCAAGAAAAGAGTGTTTTCGTTATCAAAAACTCTTGGAATCCCAAGAAAGAGTAAAAAAGTGAATCGAGTCGAGTCAGTCGAGTTGAGTCTCTCAATGTGTGGAACAGGCAGCAAGAAACTGAGGGAGGAGAAGAGAATGCTTAGAGAAAAGAACTCCTTTTTCACTCGTCATCATCCTGTTTTGAAGTATTTTAAAAGGAGAGGAAAATGGATTTCTCATTATTTTGACTCTTTTCACAAAAATATACTCTCCTCTCTATGATTGCGAGAGTGAGCGGCACGGTTGAGGAAGATGATGCTTAGTTCCCGTGCTCCTCATCGTTTTCCACTTCTTCAAGAGAGAAAGTGAGTTGGTTAAAGGTATGTTTTATAATATGCATAATAGCATTATTATTATCATCATCACCACCATCATCATCTTTTTCTTGTTCATCTTCATCAAAAAAATGCTAGCACGGTGGAGTGAGACGAAGTAGTACACTGTTTTATCTTCATATCATTCATTCATCCACTTTCACTATCCGCACCGTAATTCCATCCATACTCAACATCGCTCCACTTTTGTGGAATTCTTTTTGGATACTTGGAGAAAGAGAAAGAAAGGAGCGTTAAGTCATCCATTTTGTCTTCTTCACACTTCAGGCAACCCTCTCTAGCAAAAAGGTGTTTCTCTTTTCACGTTGATATCCTTTAAAAAGTGAGAAGGGGAACCGCAAAAGTTTCTCTATTCAACTTACAGTTTCCTTTCCTTGTGAAATGAAACTGAAGAAATGTAACAAGGTACATGTGCTGTATGGCTGTGAGATGAGTGTGGAGCTTGAACATTTTTTGACAGCTTCTCGCTTTTCTTGGTCTCGCTCTTTCCTCGCATGTGAGAAAAAGTTTGTGAAAGAATAGCAAGTCAAAAGATAGATAGATAAATACTTTACAAAACTTACTGTACAATTATTATTATTATGATTATAAGTATTTACACTGTGTACTTTCCTGGGGCATGTTAGTGTATACCCAAATTCTGCCGACATCTTTTTTCTCTTGTTGAATGGAACGGTGATCGTTCATCGTGATACGTGTACCTTCAACAACTACTTTCAAACTAGTTGGAAAACTTGAAAGTAGCAAAAACTTTGCAATTCTTTTCCTTCCTCTCCTTCTACACAATTCCACCTTCTTTAGGTTGGAAAACTTCCCACGTTACATTCCAAAGGTATGCCCAATAAGGAAATAACGAAAGAACGACATTTTCAACAGCAAGAATATGAACGAGATGAGGACGAAAGTGCACGGTGTGATATATTTATATGGATCGATTTTGCTCATGATTTATTAAGCGAACATGAACAAGGTACCGTTCGTACATCTATTTTCTTGTGACAAAGAACAAAAAAGTGAAACACGTCCTCAGAAAGTTGGTAAGAGCGAAGCGAGATGATGAGAATAGTCTTCGTCTAGTTTAAATTCTTTGGAAGTAACAAGAAAGCTTTGTTAGTCGCTTGTAGTTTCCTTTTGTCCTGAAAATCTGTTAAAATGTAATCTCATCTCGTCTTGTTGCAAATTGTCTACTCCTCTCGAGTTCAACTTACCTTTTCCCTGACAATGGTCATATCCAGCATCATCAGCATCTCACGACGGGGCTCTAGCAACTTTTCACTCAAGGAACGCAACAGCGTCCTCCTCATTTATTCATCGGCGGTGAGAATTGTGTCTTGTGTCTAAAGAAACCTGAAAAGGGCAAAGTGAGCTGTGCTCCAAACAACCGCTGCTAGATTGTTCTTCCATTAGGCGATTTCACTGACGCAGAGCATGGCAGCATCTAATTCCTATTTACTAAAAAGGTCTAATTCTTGTCTATAGGTGCAGTCAACTGAATGATACATTATTTCATTCCATTTTCTCCCCTGGAAAATTTTCCAAGGTAGCTGTAGCTCACTCCCATTCTGTGCCAGTGGTCTGGTATGGCTCGGTAACGAAAATGTAACCTCCATTTTCATGTTAGCAAAGTAATACATTATTCTGCTAGGTGATGGTTCATTGAATGGGTGAAATGAATGAATGACTCATCATCAACGCGAACATCACAACAGCCCACCACCACAACTACCACCGTCGCCTTCACCATCAATATCGCAATCACAATCATTTCCATTCTTCCCTCCTGGTCTTCGTCGCTCAGTTGTTGTGCTATAAACCATCTTCCTATTGTTGTTGTCCTGTTTTTCTATTTTATTTTATATCACGATTCCACACTTGGAAGCAGTCCCCATCACCATCTCTCTCCTTTTCTGCTATCCCAGCCTATCTTCATCATCTTCCTTTCTTTATCGTCATTTACGGTATGGAAACACACAGTAGACACACTCTTGTACTTTACGTGTTTTATTATGGTCGTCGTGTGTCCTTTTTTTCTTCACTCCTTCACTTCGCCATTATGAGCGTTCTTTTTGTGCTTCTGGACGAGGAGGATCGGATGGAGAAGCTTCATCTTTTATTCCCTCCTGCTGCTGATGACGACGGCAACGATCATGTTCCACATGCATGCATTGCTTACGTTTTCGTCCCCTGCATTTCCGTGAATTATTTGAGACACCCTTTCCAGCATCCTAGTGGCATACGTGAATCTACACTTTCTCTGTTGTGCTCTCGGAGCAGGAATTACGCCGTTGCACGGTGAAATGAATTAAGTAAAAGTTTAGTCACCATCGCCATCATTTCCATCATCACACACAACTGCACCCTTCACAAAGTAAAACAGCAGCGGAACAAAAGAAAAAGAGGAGAAAAAATGGTGACTTTTTCTTCTGTGCAGCTTAATGCTGCTTGCTCGGGCTTCATGCTGGAGGTAATGCAATGGAATGATTGCTGAAATGGCCAGCTCTGTTTTATTTCTACCAAGAAACTACAATGACAATAGACACTGATGCTAATATTTGAAAAAGCACCCTGTCCATTATTTTACAGTTAGGTAATTTATTTTACGGACACTGTACATATTTACCTACAAAGATGGGCTTCCCCTTGTTTACCAGTGGTGTCCGAAGAAACCTTGAGGAAAAGTCAACAAAATTTACCGTTGCATCATCTTCCTGTGTCCTTTTCCAAGACTTCCTTTCTTTCCGTCTGCCTGCAGAGAAAAATGCATCCTTTGTGAGAAAGTGTTTTTCTCTTCCTCTTTTTTTCTTTACGAAGTGTAACAAATCCGTTTTCGTTCCAATTTTCCCCATCTTAAAAAAATAAATGTAAGTCAGTCGAGTGAGCACGGATGAATGTTTCCATTTGTATCCACTTCGGAGTTGTCAAATAGATAGAAATAGTGGCTGGGTGCAGGAATTCATGTGTGCATAATACACATCATGATTCTGATGGTGAACTATTCAAGCGTGACATGTGAATGTGACACAGACATACATAACGTTCAAGGTACGTAGGTACATTTCCACTGTAGAAGAAGGTGCTGCTCAACCGGCTAAAAACTTGCAAGAACAATCTTGACTTTTTGTTTGTTATATCGTCATCTTCGTGATCATCATTCACCCAACCAAAAAACCTGTGTGTTGTGAACACACACACATAACTTAAATGTACCTTGTGTGTTTGTCTTGGAGAAGGAATTTTTTCCTTCAAATATCCGTTCCAGATTTTCCAGGAAAGAGAACACAAGAGCAGACAAAGCATACTAAGAAAATATCTATATAGTTCTACAGTAAAAATGAATATTCCACCATTCCCATTTTATTCACCGACCAAAAAAGCAGCAGGAGAGAGAGAGTGAGCTTTATTGTTGTTAAGAGTTTTTGGAAACACGTCACCTAATGTTCCATGCATGGATGCAAACAGGCAGGCAGGCAGGCATAGGGCAGAAGAAGAGCACAAAAAAGCACATCGCACCGGAGATTCCAGTGTTGTAACATATCAGTTATTATGCATACATAATATAGAGAGATATAGAAAAACAAGGAAAGTTGCCTCTTTCTCTTCTCCCTCTCTTCCCTTTTAGTCTGCTATCTCCTGGATGGTTATTTTGTTGTTGTATCTATTTTTGAGTGAACCAACTCAAGTGAACCCATTGTCGTTTTCACGTTCTTCCTTCACTCATCGTCGAACGAATATAATCTTTCTAGCCTTTTCCCTTTTTTGGTGGAGCATAAATAAAAGTATGCATCATATTTTTATGTACCTACGTGAGGAGCGAGAGTGTTCTATAGAGCTGTGCTCCATATTAATGGTTTCTCGGACGGCTTCCATCCAATATACGTATGATGCTGTGTCCTTGTTCACTTGAATGCCTCGTTTTGTTGTCTAAAATATATTACTTATATTATTATTATTATCAAGCGAATGTAAGATTGTTTGGTGGTGGATGGTAATAAATACGAGCCGAAAGTAAGTCAGTCAACAGGGAACAATAATGCATAAAAAGTTTGATATACATTTTCCCGATACATATAGATGAATATTTATTGAATGGAATAAAGGAACAGACGGAGCGGACGGAAGGTGGAATCGGGGAAAATGGTACAGGGAGGATAATCAAGATAGGAGATGGAGATGTGCGCTTGTTTGCTTTTCGGGTTGGCAGGGTTGAATTTTGGTGGAGACGTCGTGGTTTGGGTGCTCTTTTCCCTTTGCACTACTTCAGGCGTTGCGTTCCGACCATAAACTTAAAAACCTTTCCAGATTTAACTGATGATTGCTGATGTCGGGATCTATGAACGGAAAAATCTCTATTCACTGTGCACTGAGATGTCAAAAATAAATGAAAAATCATGATGAACCATTTCAGGTGAAATCGAAATCGCAGACTTTTACAATAAATAAATATGTAATGATTCACCAAGAAGTCTAGAGTGAAACAAGTTTAATATTATTAAACTGTTTTGTAATTTTTGTTTTAAAAATTTTCAAAAATTGACGCTGACTCATAATGGGGCAAATACTTTCTGACTTTAATATTCCTATGTGTAAAATGTTTCACATTCCAATGAGTCAAAAAGAAGTAATGTGGGCCAACACGCTCCTGTCTCACGTACACATGTGAAATTATATTAGTGTGCAAGAGGAAGTTTCAATTCGATTTGTTCCACGCCTGAGTATGTCGTAACCTTTTTTGTACGCATCAGACGAAAGACACTAAAAGTCACCCCTTTTTATTCGTCAATCAGACAGTTTCTAATACTGTTTCTGGAGACGATTATAACAAGCAAGTCACTAACTGCTAAGAAGGAAGCTAAATCTAATTGAGAATTTTTGCGTTCCAGTTTAATGTACAACAAAAAGGGCTTTCACTGAAATTGTCTTGTGGTGATGACGAAGATCAAATATATTTCAACTGTTTGATCTTATTTGCATATGTGGCATTTTATCCTATTCGATACGCAAATCATATTGACTTCTTTTTTATGAATTCAGTCACTGCCTGTCGAATTTGTTCCGCTATCCTTCACAAACAAGTGTACGTAATAAAAAATCAAGTACCATTTTGAAAAAACACACACAAAGAGAGAGGGAAAGGGGGAAATTAGATTGGTTTAAGTATGTAATAAATACGAAATGTATTTCAAATTGTGCATACGTGTTTCGATCTGCGTAGCTAAACGATCTCGTAACGGAATCTTTCTTTTTGCTCAGTCCAAACATTTCTTTGAACTTTCAAGTGATACAGTCCACGAAACAAAACCAATCCCACCCAAGGAGTCCCCAGGATAACACTCGAAACACTGAAAATAAATAGGTACCTCTCCACTCTCATTTTGTAGGTAAATACATTCAGACGCATGCAGTTAAATAATATGTAAATAGGTAAGAAAAAAGGAAGTATCAAAACCCCATCTACTCACTCTGTCTATCTCTTTCCGAGGCAATTTATATCTCTCTCCTGTGGAGTGCCTCTCCTTTCTCTTCAAAACATTCTTACTCTTCATTCCATTTTCCCTATTTCACTCTCGCTCTCTTTTCTTAAGTATAGTTTTTTCATCTTATCCATGCCTCCCTACTTTTTACTACTTATCTTCATCTCACTCACTTTCGCTCAAGAGTAAGTGGAAAAAGTAAGCATCAGAGGATAATTGGCTCACGAAAAAAACAGACAAAGTAAGAAAAAGCAGGAAAGGAAATTGAGGCGAAAAGACACAAAAAGGCGAAAGTTAGAAAAGCGAGAATAATAATAATATAAAAAACGTGGAAAGTCGAAATGTAAAGGAAATGGAGAAGTAGAAACCGGAGGGAAGGAGATGGCATAAGTGTAAAGTGAAGAGGTGGAAAAAATTAGGGATTCACTTCATGCCTCAATTTTTTTTTGACAGCACCCGACTTGTGTAGGTTTCTTGCGATATTAACCTTTTTAAAGAAGCAACAGTCATATCGTCATCACCATTATTAAAGGTACGCCATGCGATGAATAATACAATCTGCACCGTTACGAAACTTAAGGAAATACTAAAAATGACTAGAAAAAAAGTTTCACGATTTTTCCACCGATAATCACATGAAATATCTCTGGCTGAAAATAGCGCTTTCGATGCTAAAATTTTTAACGCAAGAATATTCATCCTTTTCACTACACACTTACCTAGTTTTTTCTGTATGAGATAGATTTCCTTTTCATTCACATTCCAAGTTCCGCTGGGAATAGAATTGGTACCATCTTCATCATCGAGATCATCATCACGTCACTATAAAAATAAAAGTGGATGTGATGTGATAGCTGATTTAGGTGATTGAATTTATTAACCAGGAGAAAAGGCGTCGACGTGAGTGAATTCTAAGAACCTGTTCTTCTCAATTCTTCTGTCCCATTTTCATCATTGGAGACAATTGGAATTAGGAACGGATGGAATGGAAATAGAATTGTATAATTTTATCAGGAGAATAGTGGCACGGTTCAATTTTTTGCCTGCGAATATATTTCAGCTTATTCATGTCATCTTGATTTTTATTCCAAACCGGTGCAAGGCAATAAACTGGAGAGTATGTACGCAGTGTGTGATTGTCAATGATGATAATAATAGCATTAGGAGTAATAATATGGAAGCTCCTGTGTTCATAAACTTGCTTTGCTAAAGTGATCCTTTTTATTGTTTTTTGTACCCGTTCGGCTCTATTTTATAATATCAGTCCTGTCTGTCTTCTTTTCTTCGGTGGATGTTCCAGCATTCAATAAATTTTCTCTTCTTCTTTCGTGTTGTGCCTTCGATCGCACATCCTTCCATTGTGATTAGGTTATTTTCTTGTCTAATCAGTATGCAAAGTGTAGAGTTGGCTAAAGAAATTTATTGGGACTTTTCTCTCTCCTGGCGTATTCTCGTCTCCCTTTTGGTCTGCTCACTCAGAGTACAGTCAACCTTATTATAACAATTGAGACTCGCCTGCTCACAAACTCCCTGCCAAAGCTGTTCGCTGAGCTGGCTGGCTGGCAAGGAGAGAGGAAAGAAAAGAAGAATGGAAAATGAGAGAATCAAATCAGCTAATAATGGATGATGATATGATGCGAAAATGTTGTTGTTGGATAATGTGTACATGTGCATTAAACCGAGGAGAATCGTCGTCACCATCATCAACACATGAATAAATACAATGCAGATAATAATAGCACGGCACCACACCGCATCTAGAGAGAGACTCGCGTCGCGTCCTGCACGTACCCTTCCTTTTTCTCTCTCTCCTCTATTGATAGAGCTCGTTATTCCTCGTTCATTTTTATTAAGGAAATTGAAGGGGATCCCCAATAAACGCATTAATTCTAAAAAATAAAGTTGACGTAAGGAGAAGGTGGTTTTGGTATTCGAGGCAATAATAATATAAAAAAGTACACACATTGCGTAGCACATCGCAGAGTCACACAACACACGAAAGCAATAAGTGTTATTATAATCATTCTCATCGCCATGATCCTCATCCTGGTTTAAAAAAAGCAGAGCAGAGCGGCATGTGCAACCCATCCCAATAATAATAACAACACGACAACTGCTCTCCTTTTCCAAACGACAATATATTATTACGTCAAACTGAATAAAATATCGTCAATGAACATAGATCCATCCAACATAGGTACAATGAGCAAGGGAGCATTCAATATTGAATAGAAACAAGCAGGTTGACTTTATATTACTATTATTATTATTATTGTCGTCGTCATTCTCTTGTCCCGCTCGCTTCTCTTTCTTGTTCGTTCATCGCCTTTTTAAATGGAAATTAGGATTTACTTCGGGGAACCACTTTCCTGATCTCGCTACTCACTCTGTATACTCTGTACGGAAATCCCTCAGAATAAATATGTGAAACGCAAAGGCACAGAGAAAGTCTGCATTCTTTTTTCCCAGATGAGCATTTCAAAATCGCTTTGCCTGTAAAGGTAAAACCTGGCCACTGTTGCTGTGTCGCAAAGTTATTGTTGTAATTTAAGTTGTGTAATGCCTAGTCTCTTCCCGAGTCACATATCCCTTTCAGGTTTTGTAGACGTGAAAAAAAGGAAATTGTTATTCGCTGTTCCTGATATACCCTAAGGGATTTTACCGATCACAAATGAACGGAGGATCAGGACAGGCAGACGTACGTCACGTATAAAAACTAATAAGGAGAGAAAAAATGTAAAGGATACAAGAAGCAAGGGGGCAAAATCCGAAGACGGGTAAAAGGGCTGCGAATAATAACAGAAGAGTATGGTTAGTAAACAAGTACAAAAAGAAAGCACAGTTTATTGCTCATCATCAATGTGTATCAGTAATCATGATGATGATCGTCATCGTCGTCTCGTAATCATCAAAGCGCTGATGAGGGATCAAACCGGCTCGCGGGCTTTCTCTGTTCGTACGTTGTAGCCCAGTTCAAGTTCGTAGGAAGAGAAGTAGCCGACAGGGGAATAGGAGCAGAGACAGCAAAACTGAAACTCACGGAAGAACCTTTTATGCAGGGGTACTGCTCACTCACGGTGTGTGTACAGGATTTAGGGTTTATGGTCCGTGGAATAAAAATTTCTCAGGCGGAAGCAGGGCAGAGAGAAAGAGGTATGCCAATCTAATAATGCGGGGACACAAGACACACACACAACATGAAAAGCAAAAAGTAATCATCCTATCGTTCCAATCCATTTTAGTATGGCGAAGTAATAATCAAGATAACAATGAGAAGGGGTTTCTTCTCTTGTCTCCAAATGTTGCTTGCCGCTCCTCTATTGCTGTTGGGTTTAGTTCAGAGTAATTTTTTCGTGGGTTATACAATCGATTTGGTTTTTGGGGAACGCAATCATTTTTCTCTACCGTGTGCCGTTCCGCGCTCCTGTTCATTCACTCACCATCAGAGCAATGCCTTTCCAGAGGGTTCTTCATCTGGTTTAGCATTTTTATCACTTTGCGCCATCAACCTTGGAGCATTGAATTAAAGCTGGGTGGCTCACAGGGAGATATATTACTTTGCAAGGAGAAAAAAGAAGGGTTGATGATAACAATATTTAATGACGAGATGGAACGTATTACAGTGATAGGCCAAGCTGGTAATGAAGGGAAGGTGTCTGCTGTTAGTGCCGTGCTGTATGTATAAAACGTAAATAAAAAATACGGCTCAGTTATGGTCAGGCTTGTGTTTTATTTTATTACGAAATACCATGTCGGTGTTTCACACATAGTCTAAAATTTTATGAACCGCCTTCGTTTTCATTGCTGATGTTTCGTTTCAGATATGTAATGAAAAATACATACATGGTGGTATTAAACAGTGCCATTGGTAGCAGAGACTTCGACAGTGTTATGTTAGTAGGCAATAAATAAATCGTTTCCAAACTAGACTTACACCGTAATAGACACTAGGTGATGCGATAATGATGATGACGACTATGAATCTTTTTACTCAGCAGAGAGACCTCTTTTACGTGTCATTTCCGTCTACTTGGATAATAATCCCTTCAGGGGTGCTTATGACACGTTGCCTGAGACGAGTTTCATTTTGGACCTTGTAAACTCTCGAAACAAGTTACGTAGGAAATCTTAAAAGTTTCCACTGCTCGCTGACTTTTTCTAACATAAATTTTTAAAGAGTAAGCGCAAATAATAATTCCAAGAGATTAATAGCATTTCAGTTTGAATTCTCCGATTTGGTTCTTCAGGAGTCTGTAAAATGAAACCCTCTTGTAAGTCGCACATGTAGGAACAAATTGTCCAGCGATTGTGAATACAGCAGTCAGTTTGGTACAAAATTCAGCATCATAGCAGCTGAACCGAGGGAGATGTGTCATTTTTGATATGTATTAGTCGTGTTTGGCATTGCGGAGGTGGAATGACTCTAGGTACATTTTATTATTCCTGCTTCCTACTTGCTTACAAACATGAGACCCACCGGTGTGTGTCCTGCGAGTAGAAAGTTGTGCGGTACAACATATTCCATGCCTTTTGTATGATTTATGGAGAGAAATATATTGTAATGTATCAGCTGAAGGGAGCAAGAGATTTGACTCCTTTACAATAATACTTTCTACCTTCCCTTTCCTTCTCTCTCTCCTGTCTTCCTGTGCAACGCTTGTCTGCCTCTCTCTCTCTTGCCTTTGCCTTCCTGTTTCCTTCTCCACTCGCTTTTCTTCTTCTCTCTATAGAACCTAGAAAATATGAACTGGTTCGATTTCACATTTTCCTGTATTGAGCCCACCGAAACAAGGAATAAAAGAGGAAGCGAGCAACCTGTATAAGTAATAAATATTACATTTTATAGTACCTTTCCCATGTCCCCGTTTACACTACATTCACATGTGTTCTCTCTCCTGTCTCTCTGTCCTCCTGTCAGAGTCGAATTTCACTAGGAAAAAGGAAAGGAGTCGGTGGTGAAGCACAAGGCAATAGCAGTGGTAATAAAAAGGAGGTCCGCGTGCCTTGTCTCTCTCTCGTGCAATAACACGCCACACACCACACCTACTTTCATACACAATTTCCCACTCTTCTCCTCGACTTGTTAACAATAGGTAGATATGCACAGATGCGATCTTATTGTTATAAGGTAACAAAGTAACAACTTTGCAGGCGAATAGGACTCACACTAACACTAGCAGAGGTTGTTCGCTTCGCTCTCGTTTATCTAAAAACATAACAATAATACTGACCTCAAGCTGGAGATTTTTTTGGAACAGTTCATATCCATTAATAATATATTGTGATATGATGTGTACCTTTTGTCGAAGGTTGCCGTAATGTTTGTGTGTGGTCGCCGGTCGGTATGCTTGTTGTAAATTGCAATTTTCTGGAGAAAGGGAGAATAAAATTGTGTCTTTAATAATATGTCGGCAATGTTTCTCCGTGGTATGTTGGTCCGTCCTTCAGAGTGAGAAAAGAGTGAATTGGATATTGCGTCGGCTACTTGTGTCCGTGTTACCGTTTATGATCCCCTATGAATTGTTGGTTTGGTTTTGATGTTGACGTAACGGGGAGAGCTGTTCAACTTTGGATAAAATATACTTTTACCTACAAAACGAAGGCAAAGGTTTTATTGTTATTGTAGCACTGCACTCGTGCATACATCATGGAATGATTCAAAAAAAATTATATGCTTGTTTTGCTCTATTCTTGGGATCAGGAAAAGGGAATAAAGAAGAAAGAGAGAGGAGGATTCGATAGAGATGAAGGTTTTTGAAAATGGTGGCAGTCGAAGTTGTTCGAAGTAGTAAAATAGTGAAGTACAATTTTTTATTTGGTCGGTGTGGGATGAGATATACAGCAGAGCAGGCAGTTGGAAAAAGAAGCACACGGCGACACACGCGATTGCCCCAGGTGGCTCACTCACTCTTGCTCACTGAGTTACGCGCAGACATATACCGTAACTAGTACGAGAGAAGTTTTCGTATTTAGCAGACTAGACACACATATGTACACTCGCATCGAACGCACACAATGGACAGAGAAAATATAAGTCGGAGGACACTTGACACTTTGCATGATGAATGGCTTTCCCTAAGAGATTTATAAGTCCCTTTCCGTTTCAGCTCGATATTCTCTCTCTCCTGTGCACCACTCATGCTACAAACTTGGTGTTCAGTCTTGCTCCGGTCTGAAGAAAGGAATATAATACGAACCGTATCATAATCATGATCGTCATCATCATCGTCATCATCATATCATATCACATGAAATTGCACGATCACTGAACAAAGCTCCAGTTCGTATTCATCTGCAGCCAGCAGAAGCAGCAACACTTTCCAGGACTCTTGGGTTTCCACCTACAAAAGCTACTTTAACTTCTAGATAGGTGGGTAATAGACTAATAGGCAGTGGAGCAGGAGTATCGTTGTCATCATCAGCATCATGCCACACGGAGGTAGATTTCCGTTTTTCCTACCACACGGCCACAGTCAGCAACAGTAATCACACACACACGTTTTTCCTCTGCTTCATTTCCCTCCATTCGAATGTATTTATTTAAAAGGAAAGGAGAAAAGTGGTTCAGTTGCGAGATATGAATGATGACGATGGCATGTTAAAACGTGTGAGAGTGCTGGTGATGCTGTCTGTCTTGCTGTCGCCTGATCTCCCAATTCGAAAACTACGTAGCCCTCCCTTATCTGGTCACACATCTCCTTTCTCTTCCTACTAACTTACCTAGCGACGTGGTAGCTGCTGTTTCTTCTCCTTATTTCGAGGTGTTCTCGCGGTGGTAAAAACAGTTCTGAAAATGTCATCTCGTCTCCATGCGATTTCTTCGTTCCCGGTAGCTTTTCCATACTCATTCTATAAACTTTCCTCCGGTGGGCTTTTCGGTTCGATAATATGATGATGTATGAATGCTATATCTCTGAAAGTAATAATAATAATAGTGTTCAACTTTTACTCCATAAAGTATGCATAAATGCTTTCATTCGGACAAAAGTCAAACAACTTTTTCTCCTCGATTCTATCTATCCAGACTGCTCCTGCCTATCTCTTCCATAATAATAATACAAATAGTTTTCGTCTACTTTCCCTTCCCACCGCCACCATTTCCTCAGGCAGGTCATTTCTTATTCTCACACGGAAACTTTCCAACGGTAATGCATGCTACCTTTGGTACATAAAAATGCCCACTTCCTCGGAATTCCCTGGAATTCTTTGATATATGAATGTCCAAATAATTTGATCCACTCTACAGCGAAATGCTATCATCTGCTCTATATGCATTACCGCCGATCTAAGAAGGAACGCGGTCAAATCCGATTTTCACATATTTTTTTCTTCTTCTCTGCCGTGCCGTCACCACATTTTTTATCTCTAAAGACGACATGCAGCAGCAAAAAAGGAAAGTCATAAAGGTACTGACTGACGACGGTGGACCGTAATGCAGTTTGATGGTTCCGCTCTGTATAGAGAAACGCTGAGCAGATAAGAACAAAGTAAACAGGATGATGACCAGCCAGCCAGGTCTGTCATATAAAATACCTAGATCGAATGACGACATCAGACTTCGGACGCGTAATATAATTTTTGCGTTAGGGTTGAAGAAAGAATAAAAAGATGTTTGAGAAATCGATCATCATCTTTCTTCTTCCTCGTGGAAACAAGTCAAAAAGATACCGTTCGACGAGAAGAGACGAAGTTGAACTGTTTTCTTCCGCCCAAACTAAGAATTTAGGTAAAATGTTTCTTACTAGAATTCAGCAGTAGATTCTTGGCTGTCGACCTAACCTGTCCAAAAAATTGCTACGTTCTAATAAAATATGTTCTGTATCCAACTCGCACATGTCCACATATCATACTTTGCTCTTGCTGCATTAATGTAGCAAAGACGCCATATATTTTTATAATGAAATATAAATGCAAATGAAGCCCCACTGCAAGGAGATAGGTTAAAGGAGAAAAAACTAATATCGTGTCTGCAGAGGAAAAAACATTAAAGACCATTTTTTGGATCGTATTTACGATTAAATTGTCTAGGAAGAATACACAAATGATAGAGGGCCTTGAATAAATGGATATCTAAAAGGCAGTAAAGCATCAGGTAAACTACCTTCCTTTTTCTCCTTCCTTCCCCAAAGTAGCTTAACCTAAGTTTAGGTATTATGCATCCACCCAACAGTCTGAAAGTAGAAAAAAGACTAAAGAAGGATGATTTATATTTTCTCATGAAATCAAGGTCTCTGATCTTTAAATAAGCACTTGAGTTTGGATTTAGGATTCCACGTCGGCAACACCATCATCATCAACAACTAAGCTGGAATCGCTAACGTGCCGTGTTCTCCTGCTAACGTGAACGTAATACTTTCCGCATTCTATAAGCTCTTTAAGGGTAAATAGCTTTGCTCTACTGCTCCCTTGAGCATTGCCCTGAATTTTTCCCCTAGCTCACCAGTTACTGAAACTTCTTTTTTCCTCCTTCCCTGCTCCTCATCTTTTTCATTTTTTGATAATGCATAAACATCTACACTCTATAATAACCATAAAAAACAAGGCAAGATATGGGAGAGCGAAAAGAAAAGAACAAACAAAAGTTGCGTGTACATAAATACACTGGGAAGTGCCTTGTGAAAGGAAAGCTGGAAAGTAAATAGGACAAAAAAGTATCCACTTCAGGATCAGTCATCTTCCTTCTCATTCTCATTTCCCATATGAACCTGTTGTGTGCGTTCGTGGGTTATGGGAAAGGTACTGTGTGCACACACAAGGAAAAAGGCACACCGAGCGTAGAAAACGCGGATGAGAGGAGGAAAAATGATTATGTAACATTCTATATAGTTTTTGGCGTGTATTGTGCCTGTTTTTGTTGTGAAAAAAGATGAGGAATCTTGATAAAGCATCAGTGGAAAGAAAAAAATTCTCTCTAGGTTGCTTTGCTGCGTTGTTAGGTTGGAACTCGGCTCACTTCAGAGAAACTGCCGAACGTGAAAAACACAGAAAGGTACGTAAAGTGAGCCCTGCCGTGTTCGAAAGGGAAAACGAGCTGAGTTGCGAGAAGTTTGAAGGACTGATGATGATGATGATGATGATCGTGTTGTGTGCAGCCCATCTAGGTACACTCTTTAGTTTTCAAAGTACGCAAAATGAGAAAATGGATAAAAAACGAGAGCAGGGAGTGTAGCTCGAAAAAATATTTCCTCCTGCTTTCCTTTCCTTTTTCCTTTCCATTGCCTGCCTTGCTCCACGTTGTGTTGATACGGGATCAAGGTACAAGGCAGAAAGAAGCATGATGGCGCAGGTATTTTCCTTTTGTGAGGCTGGGCTTACCTTCGCGTTGGGAGGAAACCTTACCTTTACACAACGGTATACTACGAACGCTGTGCCGTATACCTACCAATATTGATTTCTATTCCCTTTGTAAGGCAGGTGTGCCTACGCTTTGCTGCTGGTGGTGGCAGAGGCAGTGGCTGCATTGCTGCTCCGCTTTACTCATCATACAATGATGCTGAACGAGAACGAGGACGACGATGATAATAGGAGTTACCTTTGTGGAAAGGTAAGGATGTAGACGCAGACTCAACTAATTTTTCAACCTGTGTGCTCAGCTTGTGTAATCGACGATCGTACTTCAGTAGTACGAGTTACGAAGCAGGTAGCAGGTGGGATGGATTTGGGGTTGAAAGTATTTCCTCTGATGAGCCTTACCTGCCCGGCGAGGTGGGATTTGAGTTATCTATCCTTCTTGTGTTTCAAATATCAGAGAAATGATCTCATTTGATAAATAGAGTGGGGCGAATGTAGACACAGACTAAACTGCTAACAGTCTATTTGTTCAGGAGAAATATTTTTCTTTTCTTGTAATTGGGACTACGGTCAATGATTTAATCATTACAACTGTAATACAAACGTACAGATAGCCTAAAATGGTATTATTAAAAGTGATCAACTCGAAAGTTGACGATGACGACTTATTATTATCATAATAATAATACCTAGTTCGTGGTGTATCTTATTAAAAGACTTAATGGGTGGACGAAGGAAAGTGTCTGAAATATCAGCAGAAGAGAGTGTATAAAACAGAGGAGCTTTACAAATCTTCTTTGCTCCATGTACGTCCATTTAAGTGTGTACTTCATCGCGATTATTATTACCGTTATAAATACAAGCTAAATGTACCTTGTTGAATGGCATCTACTCGACGAGGTTTCAAGCTCGGTTGCTGCCACTTTGAAACGGACTCCTTTACTTTTCAGTGGAGAATGAGTGCTCAGCGCGTGAACCACCGAGAAGATATCTTTTTAACTTTATTGTTGCAGGGAATCGCATCACACCATAATGCATAGTAAGAAGAAGTAAACGGCTTTCTGCTCAAATCCTCCTGTACCACTACGGTAAATTGCTGGCGGGAGCAATAATAATCATAGCAGACGGGAATGACTCTGACGATGGTCGAGGTGCCAATTTGGATAAAAGGATTGACTTGGGCCCATTCACGTTTTTCCTTGCGATGATGATGATGATGATAGCACGAAAATCAGAGGAGCTAAAGAAAAAATGTGCCATAGTTTATTTTTATATGATAACTGTACTTATGTGAATGCATAAGGTATACAAAGGAGAAAAACCTACGTACACTTTGCTCTTCCACATTCCACTGCGGAGTTTTCTTTTAACTCCTTCTTTCTTTGCCCTGATGTACAGTATCCACTTTTTCCACGTTTCGTAGTCATAGTCGACCCATTTTGTTTTAGGAGAGAAGCCAATATGAAGATGATGACGACGATGATATTACCCTGAAGGTAGCAGCTTGTCTTCTTCCTTAAGGAAAAAACTCTTTCTCTCCTCTTTACGCAAGCTTGGGTGAAAATCGAGGCTGAGTTAACTCGTTTCTTTATACATATGTATACATTGTGCCACCATCACCACCGGTTGTTCATTATTGTATTGATAGGAGCCGTAATAATAACGGCGATGATGTCGGTGGATATATGGAAAATGGTCCATAAGCTATTATTACGTTATGACTCCATATATCCTATCCATCCATCGGAGAAGAAAAAACGAGTTATAAGTGAACTTCTCGCTGGAAGAAATGGAGAAAATAATAATCATCATAATAATAGTAATAGTCATAATAATAATAATGATGGAGCAGTTTTGTCTTTGCGCAATGGATGAATCTAATATAAAATACACTATTTCCAGTGTTATGACATGTTATGATGGGGATGTCAGACAGAGTTTGCCTCAACTACCTTTTCATCTTTTACGGACTAAATATGAAAATCGACGGTGGTGGCAATGGAAAAAGTGCCAGTGGTGAACGATGACAACGACAACGGTAGTTGGGCAAACTCCACTAAAGCACAATCACCTATTTTATTACGAAAAGTAACCAGTTTTTGTATCAACGGAATACCATCGTCATCATTGTCTTAGGGAAAAAGTTTTTTCCTTGTTTTTTGGAGAAGTGGAGGAGAGAAGAGGATATGAGAAAAGCGAAGATGGAGATTGTGTGAGATAGTAATAATAACATGCATTACAATCTCCTTTCTTTACTCTTACTTTCTGGAGCAAATCATCAGTTTCGAGGAGAGGGTTATAGCTTTGCCATAGAATCTGGATGCCGTTTTACGGTACAACGACTTTGTACTACTTTTCAAAATCCATACAAAGTACTCACTACGCTAACTCAGTCAAGAGCAACGGATTTGAGAGGAGAAAGTGGATATGAAAGAAGATGATGATATGAAGTGATACCGAATGATATGATGTGATGTGATGAGGCGATGGTCAATATAATAATATAATGATGGTAGCACATGTACGTCACATCACATCAAATACACACACGGATATTCGCCGTGTACTTTCTGGAGACGGTAGGCAAGTGAAAGTGCAAAAATAGTTTGCTTTAAGTTGAGTTTAGTGAAGTAGTAGGTATGCATTAGACTTCTTTTATGTTGCAAGAAACGCCATTTGTTCCACTACACACATTTTATGCTGTCTCCTTTGAAGTTAGGTAAAGCAGCAACTTAGGTTTGTTTTCCTATTGTTGTCAATGACGTGCTTATGCATGACAATGGCAATAAGGCACATATTTTTGTAAACAGATATGACGACGACAATAATGATACTATCAGACGAATATCACGTACAGCTTGCCTCCTTTTTATGGACACATCTTCCATACGTTGCAGACATTGCCTTCTTTTTTGTACAAACAGAAGAAGAATCAAAGAAATAAAAAAGTACGGAAAGAAAAGGAAACTGCTACAAAAGAGTAAACATTTTACTTGGAGTCAGTAAGGAAGGCTAAAGAAAGAAGCTTGTAAAAATGCGATTAGGGAATGTACATATTTAAAAATTCGAAACATAAAACGGAAAGAGGAGATATACAAATTCACCAGCTTACAGAGGTAGTGTAGGTGTATCTTATCGTAAAGATCGGAAGGCCAGGGCAATATAATGCAAAGTTAGAGTTTTTCTGAATCGGATGGATGCCAAACACATTCACTCGTGTTGTATACCTAGTTAATGCTTTGTCAAGAATCGTTGCGTCTCCCTATCCGAATTTCGCCTTGTTTCCAATATGCCAGTTTTTCTGTTTCCAACAATTTAAAGGACACGGAGTAGGTGCTTCGAACAAAAGTAGTGAGCTGAGCTGAACATACCGTCGTTGTCGTTCGTTCTTGTTTTGTTCCAGCCAGGAAATGATATCAGTCTGTCTTATGCAAATATTGTGTGATTACCCCGTGCTCCTCTGCTGCTGCAGTTGTTACTGTTGTGGTGGAGTGGAGACTGAAGCTCTTTTAAAAAACTCCAATATGAGTAAACAGCCATACCACCACTTTTACATGGTGAATCGTCATCATCATAGTAATAGTAGTTGTAACAAAGCATTATTATGTAAATTTTTGGAATACTTTGCGCCACGTAAAAAGATGGTGTTTTCTGCTTTTACTGCGTATCACTTTGCTCCTTGCGTGAGCAAGCCACCATGGCTGGTTCATCGTTGCGTCTTGCTTACATTTCCTTGCCTTCGTGTTTGGCCATTTCCTCTCTTCTGACTTTTTTCTCCTGCTTTTGTATGATTATTATTCCTTTTTTCCTGAGAGCAGCTTAAAAGAGAGGAGAAAATCTCTGGCCCTGGTTTCTGTAATTTTTACTTGCTCCTGCGTCTCCCCATTTTTTTTCTCCAATTCTCTGACTGTTTTGTGTCGGGGACAATAAGAGAAAGATACATTAGGATAATTCAGAATTTTATGCTGTCTGGATAAGCAGGAACAAATAATTTTAATGCACGACAACAATATACCGGGGCCATAAACTCTCTCTATTCTTGGCTTATACCGTGCCACTTAGCTCGTCTTGTTAAAACCAGAATATATTAAAATGTGAAATTGAGGATTGCATTTTTTCTGATGGGGTTCTTTTTTTAATTCCCCAACTTCATGTTCTACTTGTGATGCAAATGTAAATGGAAAATGGGACAACAATTGCTACTCCCACAACAATAAATCCACAATCAATTCCAAATGAAAAGAGGACTTGCACACTTTCAAAGGTGTTTTTAGAAAAAAACTAAACCTATAACGTAAGAACTATTTCAAGAAACGCCACAATGAATGTAAAAGTTCAACTTCAAATGTTCGGTTCGGTTCAATTTAATTATGTTATTTCCCATAAAGAGATTAACAAAAGCTGCAATGCTTGTGTAAATCTGTGCCAGTATACTACTTGTTAGCCAACAATAAAAAAGTATTAAAAATCGGTGCTTGAGAACAAAGTTATGACGAATTAATGTGTTCTATACAAAAGTAATCTTATTTTATTCTTGAAATAGTAACCATTAAATTTCCCTCAGGCATCAGTATATTTCTTTTATACATATTCTAAAATTGAAATTACAACCTTCCACAAGATCCGTCAATGTAGTGACAGTAGCCAAGACTGCAGGAGTCAAAACTGAAGAAGCGGTGCCACACACACTTGCACCGTCATGTCAGAGGATACGCAACCACTTTCTTGTTTGTAACTTGGTTCTTGTTTCCTAAATAATAGAAAGCAGTTGGTTTAGGTTCATGCTGCTCTTATGTAAACAATGCAATTATGCAAACACTTCCATAGTGCAGCGCAAGAGTCAGATAACCATTGAGAAAGTTTGATGATTCTTTGAATTTTACCAGTTGAATCCACTGCACCCACTCGCTACTCCTACTATACTCTTCTTTGAGATAGGTAGAATGTCGTAAATTAAAGGAAATGTTCTCTCAAAAGTATCAAAGATTTTCGTTACGAAAAACCTCACATTTTATTATTATATTTACATGTTATCCTTATTAATGGACAAAAGAAACGCTGTTTTGAGTAATAATTTTTCTTTTGTTTCATGTACAGTAACTAAAATGTTTCGCGCTGTATTGTATTACTTGGTTTGTACCCAGTTAATAGTACCTAGTCAAGCTAGTAAAGTTTCTGAGTTCTACTTCCATAGAAAAACCAAGTTTTAGCGCTGTGAAACATTACCGTTTTATAACGCTCAACAGATTCAAACAAAATAAATTAGAATTTTCCTCTGTTCTTCTTCTGCGACTCTTTGCAAGGGTCTGATGCATTTCGTCGAATGAAATCTTTTACTCCATAAGTCACGCGGAGTTGTCCCGTAATGCTTTTTTATATTCACTTGTCACAGTAAATATTTATCCAGTGACTGTGGGACCCTTGCAACGCACTCTCTGCTCTTTCAAGAAATATCATGAAAGGAACTAATACAACAAACGTAATTTTTACATTGTATCGAGTTTGGAAGGACATTTCCATTCAATTTGTTTGTTCATAATGTTGCGTGTATATTTTTATAGACACAAACCACAAAAAGTATTCCACCATGTGGAAAAAAGCTGCTTTCTTATTTACTGTGAGGATAGCGTCTTTTACGTAACTCTCTTCCCATCACATCGACAACAATAACACACTGCATAATAATAAAATAAGAAAAAGGGCAAAAGGAGAGAGTGGGCCACGCAGAGAAAGGAACTTATGCCCGGATGACAGTTTTGATAGGATATCAATATAATGTGTCGCGGGTTCAGTTGAGATGGATTGACATCCATAATGTAGTCGACTACATTGCTTTGTGTGTGCATTTTTACATGGCTCTTCACTTCAACTGAACATCCTCATCCTCATCAACATCGTCATTCCCATCTCACTCAATAATACCTTTTCCTTTATCCAACTGACTGTGAATAAATAGGATGAGCAATGCGATACCATGTACAATGACGATATCCAAGTGAGTGAGTGGTTCGGTGATGCGGTGTTGCTAGCGAATTGAGTGGAGGTACGCGTCACTTGTATTTTACATGTACAAACGCATACATACAGACATTTACTTGCTTTTGACAAATCATATTCATATTCATATTCCTACGAAAGTCAAAAATACATTCATTTCATTGGAAAAGAGAAAAAAGTGCATGACGGATGCTGATAATGATGTGTAGCCATATTTGAGTGAATGCAGCATGGAGGAAGGAAAACGGAAGGAAGGAAATGAAAAAATATAAAAAGGATCGGATAGAAAAAAGAGTGGGAGAGGGAGAGAGAAAAGATGTAAAGATACATAATAATAAATATTATTGTACCTTGTTCGATGCGTATGAATAACATCTCATCATCATAATATCAACAATGAGATAGAAAAAAAGATCCGTGTGTGTAAGTAAATATTATGTGCACGGTGTCTACTTTACGTGATTTAACGGAAGCAGAGGAGAGGGAAGGAGAAGTCAGCAAAGCAAACCAATGCAATCTATACATTGGATTGCTTTTCCTGTGTGTGTGTGCTTCCTCAAGAGTATATCATCTTTACGTGCTGTCACACAAAGAGACAAGGGGATGCATACGCCAAAGGAATAAGTAGGGAGCAAAAACTTCATCTTTACCGAAAGGAGATTTACATACGTGATAATATATTACAAAAAGTGGCAAGCATTGTTACGGAGGATGAAAGGTTTCAAATTTTTAGAGTGCACTGACGATAAAATATTTTTTGCCGTACCACTTCGACCCAGTTCACGGTAGAGTGAAATGAGATGATGCACACCTTTTTTCTTTCACTGTTGGCTGGATTTGCAAAATGTGAGCAGTGTTGTAAGTGGATACGTGAGTTTGAAAGAGTCAAGGAACAAGTGGCTGAGGTATTTTCAAGTCTGAACTTTTAGTGCAGTGTAGCAGCAGCAGTGTTTTGAGAAACGAATGATACTTTTATTGCTGGTAAATGATACATTTATTCGTGGTAAATACTGCCAAACCACTGCATTTTACTTGTGCTCATATTTATTATTTTCAATAAAGTAACCAAGCAAGTGGAAACAAAAATAGGGTAAAAAAGTTGAGTAGGTAATGTATGTTATGTAATGTAATGTAAGTGTAAAGTGCGGATAAGAAAAGACAGGAAGTTTTAAGGGGGAAAGTGAAGAAAAAAATAAGGATGGGGATAAGGCAGGGAAGAGAGCAGGATAACGAACGAACAAGCTCGGTTCAGTTGAGAAGGAGAGAAAAAGAAAAGGGAAAAATGTAAGTGACTTGACAAGGGGAAATAAAACAGAAAAAATAGGATCATTTGTAATGTTCCTTGTTTATTGTTGTGATACACATTAAGCTGTAATGTAATGTGCATACTTAATGCACACACATGTATAATGCAGGCACATACTTACAAGTGGTTTGCTGTCTCTCTCAAACATAAACAGAATCAAAAGTGCCTTTTCATATTTTTTGCTCGCTTTCATGTCGACGAGGTAAAAATGTGCTAGGCGCACAGGAGAAGGGAAGAGGTAGTAAAGTAAAAGTATTGCTGTTTCCTTTTCTACTTCTCCTTCGCTTCTCTCGCTCGCAGAAGGAAAAAAGAGGCATCAGCAGACGGAACTAGAGACCAGAGAACAAATAGTGGCTTGCTGTCTGTCTGCATTGTTGGTAAATAATAATGATAAATGCTGTCAGCTGTAGTTGTGGATGAAGATCGTCGCCGTGAAAGAAGGATTACGTTTTCCTGCTTAGCTTTTTCTTTTGACGCTTTTCTCTCTCCTGCTTTTTCTTTTCTTGCTCCTACTCTTCCGGTGTATCATCACAATCACTCCCACAATCATCATGATGATCAACCAAAAATGGAACTCCCGTGTGGAGAGCTTTCCATCCTCACTCTACTTTACTTACATTTTCTCCATTTTCACTGACTGAGATTTCTGGATTTTCAGTCATTCATTCACTCACTCACTCACTCACAAAACAAACAGATTTTCTCGAAACTTCTCAGACTTGATGATGTGTTTTTCTCTGCTTGGTTTACCACAAAATGGTATCATGTCTTTTACTTATCGTCATGCTCTTGTTGTTCTCTTGTTGAGCTTTCCACTCTCCTGTGGAAAACATTTATTCATCCGGAATATTTAGGAGCTGCGCTTTTCTTCGTCATAAAGCTATTATGAGAATTTTTGATTCATACAAAATGGGAAACAACCTGACTGACAGACGACTAAAGTTGACAGTCGATTTTATGTTTCTGCATTTGCGTTTGGTCTTTTATGAATAAAATCAACCACCGCTCGACCTTAAACAACACTGCGCTTCCGTATCATTTGAAATTACTTGTCAATCCTTGCGATTGTAAATTTTTTTTGGGTGCATAACAAACAACATTGTTAAACATTTTTCAATCGCTTTTCAATCGACTCTATCGACAGCCTTGCTGGAGCCATTTTATGTCACAATATTTTCCACCACTCCGTCATTCCATTGTGACTTGGGTTGTAAACATTTAGAACAATGTTGCGTATATTTTTTTATTCTTTGATTTCAAATCAAATCATTGAATTATTTCGAAGCAATCGAGCTATCAAAGCTATTATATTGGCAAACAAATTATTAATAACAAACAATCAGAAGAATCTATTGTGCCGGGGCGTTAACTTTATGGCATCATTCGTGTAACAAATTTCAACAACGATAAGTATGAAGTACAATGAGAAAAAGTAGACCGAGGAAGAATGGAAATGTTTTAATAAAACATGGTCCATCCGTCTGTCCATCACAAACTTCCATCCGTTTAGGAAGAAACGTAACATGTCTACTGAAGCGTTACATCCATTATATCATTCAGCCTGATCAAGACCATCATCGTGATCGTTTTATTCGGCAGCTCGAAACATTTATACTTTACTCCTGCATTACTCACTCACTCACACACAAAACAAGAAACAAGAAGCAAAAAGAACATTCAGTGTAAAAGTAGAAAATCATTTCTGAGCGAGTGTTTCGTTTTGTGGGGAAACGGGATTGATGGACTTGGAATCACCCTACATTTCCGGTAGACTAGGACAAACGCTTTCACTGTGAGTGATTTTTGTTGTCCATACACAGTTTTCAGACTAACGTCATTATTAGCACAGCACAAGCCAACATTAAAGCACCAATTTCTGAAACACTCTTGCATTTTGCGTGATTCTTGTACGTAAGTAAAACAGTAACCGTGACCGACTGAACAAAAAAGTGTTTCTCCTTAATGATGTAGAGTCGGTGAACTGACGTCTACATACTCTCATTTATTACCGAGAAAGGTCCCGAAAGCACATGAAACATGGAAAACCCAAAACTCAATTTTATGTTTCTGTTTTATGTTTTGCTCGCCAAAATCTCAAAAATAAAAATCCTCTCGTAGAGAAGGTTTACCTTCCCAACCTTGACTTGACTAATATGCTGATTGGACACAGCGTGAAAAATAATTCTCTGTGAAATATCACTTATCGTGTGACCGTTATTTGCATTTTTACACCCCCATCCATCTGGTGCTTTTTCAAATTGTTAGTAAGAGTAGTAATATATGTACATGAGTAAACACTCGGTTGCAAAATTAGCCGCTGTGTACTTTTCACACTCATTTCCATCCTATTTCCCATGTTTTCAAAAATTCGTCACAGCGAAAATAAAAAATCTCGGCAATATCCATAATTATCATGCACGAACACGTTTACTCCCCATAACTTTCCGAGTCTGAGGGAAAAGCAAGCACGATATTATTTTTTGATTGTTTATGTTGAACTAAAAATCACCTCTTGCCAATGGCACACAGCACACATGTCAACCATGTAATTTGGAGCTTTTTACCTAGAACATAGAAGGTGCACCGAATGTAATACTTGTACCTACTTAAAATAGTCAGGTTTATATTACCCTGCTGTCAGCACAGAACCTGTTTAATGGACCGATCCAGATGATGGAAAAATGTACACAATTCGATAAGAGAGGAAAGAGGAGCGGAGAGAAGATGAATTGGCAACCATTTCCGTCAATCTTTACAACTCTCTCTCCTCTTTTCTCTAGAGTGTACTCCTCTGTGATCCGTGAAACTTGGAACGGTATTATTATTATCGGCACTTTTGTGAAAACCTGAACTGACTGAGTGAACAGCTTGTTATTCAAAAAATGATGACCGTTTTTAACCTGCTGATGTCAGAGAGCGAGCGAGCAGATTTTTTTTTCGCTGTGGTATATAATCATAACAATAATAATAGTAATAGTAATAATCATGTGCCACCAATAATACTTACTTACTTATGTATGTATTACCGTTTTACCCGTTATAAAAATGGTTAAATGGGGCCATATAAAAAGATGAGGATTGAGAGAAGACAGAAATAGCTTTTGAGGAGGAGAAAGGGAAAAAGTCATAACTGCGATGAGGCGATGATGTGTGCGGGTGAGCATGAGCAATAGCGTAATAATGATGATATGGTAGGAAGGTAAAAAGGTGTAAAACAACAGGAGGGCCAGCACAGGATTGCATGTGTGGATAAACCTGCTGTTGCTCAACTCAGTAAGCCAGTCGACGTGGGTCGGTTTGCTGCTTGTTAGAAGGCTTTGGAGGAACAAAGTGTAAAAATGGGAGGCTGTTGTGAGATTTTAATGGCAGGAAATGTGAGAACCTGGTTACTTCCCTTTTTCCATTTATAGCCCAGGGAGTGCTTCGGTGATCCGGAATGAGATGAGATGAGAGAGGTATGCTCGCAGATGTATGGGTGCACCTCGCCTCTCTCCTAGTAATAATGGCACCATATGCCTCTCCCAAAGGAATTTCCCCATCTCGCCCGTAATTCTATCGCTTACGTAAATCATTCGCTTACAAAACATTTTTTGCAAAAAATCATCACATTTTCAAGGTGTTCGTTGAAAAAGAAGAAACACACTTTAAACAGCTCTGTTTCATTTCATCCTATGTTTGTTCTAATAATAATAAAGACTAATATCAACTTGCACCTTATTAGGGAAATGTATAGCGTTCTCTTTATTACTATTGCCATCGAAAAGATACCGTGCAGCTGCCAGTGCATCCTGCATCCTCTCAAATACTTCATTTAAATTATTCATCTCAAGAGGAATACTTTTACCTCTGCAGAGTCGTAACAATATGGACAATGCCAGGTCCCTATTCGTGCCTTGTGCACACGTGGCACAAATTTTGCAATTTTAAAAGAACATAATTGATTATTATTACTTAGTTGTCTCTGTTCCCATTCCTGTTTAAAAATCATGATGAAACATGAGAGTGAAAGATAAATGTAAAAGAAGGTAGAAACTGCAGAGACGTTGCATTGAGAATGAAACCAGGTCATTTTTTGATATACAATCGCAGGTTAAATGTACACATCAGCTCAACTTCAGCCGTGCGCAAACGAGTAGAATTAAATATTTAGCATTTATTACATTTTCCTGAAATAAAATATTATTTTGCTTGCCTATGCATTTACAAATGAAGTAGGTCGTGTTTCAAAATTCAGAATCCTGCAAAAATATTTTTACAAGAGCTACTTCTGGTATCAGTTGCAAAACGAGTGATTCTCTTGAGATTTTGGCAGAATAGAAACAAAAGGTACGTCAAATAGTGCAATACCTCAAGCCTGAAATACTTTTTTGTTCTGTCTATTGTAACTGATTAGACCAATATATTTTTTGTCGTATTCAACAAAAAGATTCGAAGAAATTCAGGTCGTGACTGTGTCAAAAAACTCGGTGAAGTTTTGTTACATCAAAGCTCTTGCTTTAGGACGAGATCAAACAGGTTAGAACTAAAAGCAGTTTCCGTTTCTTCAAGAAAAGACCTAAAAGCCTAAGCAAATGAATAAAGCTGTATCTCAATTTGGTTTTCACAAACTTCCATACAAACATTTTTGATGTCTTTGAATGAAGGCACGTTTATCTCATTCTTACGTATTCCACACGTTGTGACAAATTGGAACATTATTGTCCTACATATTGCATTAGCTAACTATAACGGCACGGTCCACCAGAGGAAATTTGTTGTCAACCTCCGCTACTTCTTTGCATACAGGGTACGTAACAGTCCCTTTCAAAAGACAACACAAGAAGAGCATTTCATTCATTCACACTACAGTGCATAAAGAGAGTGTTCAGCTTTTGTCACGAGTTTCGGAAGTTATTAGTACACTTTAGCTTTTGGTCTCCCTCTTTCTTTTTTCAGAAATGTACATAGATTCATTTGCACTTACACAGGATGTAGTTTAAAATGAATGGGTGGGTGAGGAGAGAATGGGAACATTGCTGCCTGTTCCATGTACGTACATGGAGCAATAATTGCATTGCATGCATTATATAAATATGCACACACTCTTCACTTCTTTTCTCTTCTGACTTTACGTCCACTACACTAGAGCATACTAGCATAAATAAATACACTGCAAAAAAAACTTTTTTGAGCTTTGCTCTTCTTGTAATGCGGTGGTCCTTTGAGAGAAAAAGAGTGAATCAAAAGCCATAAATCTTGATTCCAACTGACTCGAGAATGAGACTCGTGTTTTATGGAATGGAATAAAATAGATGATTGTTGTTATTAGTATGCACGTAAAGTATGTACACACAAAACAAACAACAAAACACCGCGTATAGAAGTAGCCCAGTGTGTACAGCACTGTAACATCCATGTTTACTTCTAATAAGCATGCATGAATACCGTATTATAAATGCATAAATATGTTCAACAACATCTGCCTCTGTTTCTCCTTGTTTGTTGTATTTGTGTGCAATTCAACCGGAAAACTAAAAAGAGAGAAGAGCCACTGCATCAACTACTATGTGCAACAACGTTGCCTTTTCTCTACCGTTTACTTAGGTACGGTTTTTGTTTGCTCTGAAAAACTATATTCATTCATCCATACCCATATGGTCATGTATGTGTTAAAAAGTATTCAGTGTGGACGACAGGAGAAAAGATAGGCATATCGTTCAGTAAAGAGTAAAGAACACGGAGACCGACCGACCATCATCATACCACCAATTTAATGATATGTCATATGGTTCCATGGTCAGCAGGGAAGGTGACATGAATATGACACCGGTTTTATGAGTTTCCTTTTTTACACTCTTCTCCATTCTCTTCCTTACTCTTGTAGCTGGTGTACTTACCCGAGAGGAAGAGTGCAGAGTCCCAAAGTCCACTCAAGGGAATAACAATTTGACAAGGTGTAATGTAAACTACAGTCGCCGTGTTCGTGTACCATATAATATTCATTCATGCAGATGAAAAGTCTCAAGGAGAAAACGCAAAAAGCATTTTTTATCATGCGAGCGAGTTAAAGAGACTCTCTGAAGCAATTGTACATACATCGTTGGCGAACGACACGTCAGAGAGTGGAAAAAGTCGACTCAACTCACTCCTCGCTCGTCATCATCGCCAATGTCCATAAAACTAGAAAAAAGCTAATCTTCCTTCGCTCGACTTTCCGGCTTTTATTCACTTTTCTCCGTCTCTCTTCCCGTGAAATACTCTGCACAATGGAGCTCACCAGTCCGTTAATAATGATCGGATGTCCTCAATAACGAACAAATACATTGTGTCCGTGAATGTGTATTATAACGATAGGTATTTAAGAATAATATGATCTGTGAAGAAAAGACTCTTTACTAAACACGGTGGACGGAGAGGAGGAAGTGGAAACTTAGGTATTACTTATTATTATTATTATGACAAAGAAAAAAGACGATCAAAAGCGTGTATTCTGGGAAAGGGACTACCACACACGAACTAACTAACTGGACAAGAAGGAAAACTGTGTGCGAATCACTGAACGATTTTTCTTCCTAGCCGTTATCTATTTCTGACAGGACTTTTAGGAAAAGACAGGGTGAAAAAAGGAGATGAGAAAAAATACATACGAGAAAAGCAGAGAGAGAAAAGAGGAGAGAGTGAGTGAAAGAGAGGTATATTTTTTCATTCATTCATATTGGATAACTCGGCCCCATCATTTTTATACTTTTTGTCCAGGAAAAAGTTGAACATTGGTTGAAGGAGATACACAGACGCAGCGGTCCGCTTATTTACTGAAGACTCGATTGTTACGTGTGGGTATAAAAGGAAAGTTATTATTATGAACGGTGAAGCCCAAGAAGTAAAAAACGTGTTGCAAAGAAAAATCGTCGACGGACAGGGACGTGGCGGCATCCTCTAAATATTATTATATTTGTTATACCACGTTATTATTGTTATTATTATTGCACTTTCATGCTCATGAAATCCTCATTTTCTTCTTCCCTTTTCAACATCTTTCAGTAACTCCGACACAAAAAATGTACACTGTCGGCTATCATCTGTATTCATACAAATAATGCATTTATGGTGTAACTGACCACTAGAATGGATGAATTGGAGAGTGGATCCTTTTCCACTTGCTGACTGACGGTGATTGTTGCAAACGAATAGGTAGCGTGGACGGGTATTAAATAAAGCTGCAAACGAAGCTGAAAGCTTTTCACAATGTGGCTAAAGCTAAACAAGTGTGTTTGTATTGAATTTATCCTGAAACGTTTTCCTTTCCTTATTTTCATCGGTTTGTACAGGGTACTGTAGGACATAAAAAGTTTTAAAAACTTTCTAAATTTACTTTTGGCTGATAGTTGATACACTTTACTTTACAAAACCAATCTTAAAGTCTTTAAAATAATAAAAAGTTTCCCATGTCACACCTTAGAAGACCATTACGTGAATAACTGCGATAATCATCATATCAAAAATTCATTTCCTTTCTTTCATTTCATTCTCATCTCAGGAAGGCTGAATTTTCTTCAGGATTCTGTTTTAAACCTGAGCCAGAGGTCTTGAAAGGCAATAAGGAAACGAGAGGGTAAATGATGAAGGAGAATCAAACGTGTTCTTTCCATTACAATTGAATATCGAGATTTGTAATCTTGATTAGGGGTGTGCTCATTTCTACGGTTTCACCGAAATTAACTGATACTCTTGTAAGTGAAAAGTAAGAGGTGAGCTCTGCAAAACTGACACAGAAGTGTTAAAGGGTTTGACCTCAAATTCACTTACTTAGCAGTCAGGTATTGTACAAACGAAGCTATCTTAATTGTGCAAGTCGGATCATGATTCAAATGGAATTAACCTTTTCTGTTAGAATTTAATCGAGGCTTGAGCTTTAATCTATTTTAAATCTGATTGGAAACCGACTTTTCTCTCCATTCTTCCGGAGCAATCAGATGGGCTTTAATTACTTTTTATGTTTCCACGTAAAGTTAACTTGCCTTTTTCATCAGGGTTCGCGCCGTAAAGTAAAACGGAATTACGCAGATATTTTAGGTAAATTGCTGCCAATACATGCTAAGTCAAATGGATTCGTTTCTGGCCACCCGATGAAAAGAAAAAGTAGCAGAAAAGTGGATAAGAACACACACAAGAGAGAGGGAGAGAGAGTTGGAGATAAGTATAGCTGCAAGAATGAGCATAGCGGATATGACAAGGCATTAGTATTTATTCTGCGAGCCGACAAACAGTGAGAAAGAAAGGAGAGAAAAAGGGAAAAAGTAGGAAGTTGTTGTGAATGAGAGGAGAAGAGCAGAAGAAGATGAGAAAGGAAGAGAGATAGTGGGAAAAATTGTGAGAAAATAGGAGGTGAAACTAGTCATATCCGTCGTGGAAATGTGAGCTAATGCCCTTATAAGTATTTAGAGTGAGTTGCAATATTGGCATTGGTTTCGCTTGCTGAGAGAATGGTGATGTGTAAAAAGAATCAACTTAAATATATAGCACTTTTCACTTTGATATTGTGAAAGTAAGTCAGGCGCTAAAAAAGGAGACAAGACAAGGTTTTTCGTCTTTTTCCCCTGACTTACTTGACTAGCAGGGAAAATCAGTGCTTGGCTTAGCCTTAGCCATATAACATAGCGTACACAAAGCACAGAGACATGCAGGAAATGGAATCCAACCGCACACTGTTAGTAGGAAAGTGAGTAGTTGGGCTACTTTGCTGATGATAACGATGCGATAGGAGCGCACTGCTCTCTTTTTCCTTTCTCCTCCTGCTATTTCTATTATTGCTTCACACACTCTCCTTTGCTACTTATTCAACTCACTGAAACTCATCCCTCACTTTTTCACACAGGGAAAAAGTACGTACACGTCGGTCGAGCAGGCATTTCTTAAAGTAGCTGGCTGGCACGGGCACAGATAATGTGGCACCCAACCATAAGTGAATAGGAAAAAAGAAAAGAGAGTGAAAAGAATAAAAAAGTAAGAAGAAGAGAGAAAGAAGAATGAGAAGAATCAGTTTCATACATACATCCGAATCCGATCCATCTGAATAAAAAAGCAGAGAAGAGTGAGAGAAATCCGGATATTTTAAGCCTTGTATACCTCGACAAAACTACAACCATGTACATTCATATTTCACTATATTTGTTGTACACTCAGAAAAAGTGTGTGGTGAACGGAGAACTTTCGGCTATTAATACTTTGTACACTGCATAACGACGGTAGTAAATGATGTGGTTGGTGGTAAAATATTGATGATAATGGTGTGAAGAAAAGTGCTCTTTTAAGCGCACAGGAAACGAGAAAGGAAAAAGTAACTTAAAGTAATTCCTTGTCTTCCTCCCTTTGCCAATAACTTTTACTGATCACAGTGATTGCAGTAATGGTCAAAACCTTTAAGTACAATGCGAGGAGGAAGCCAAACAGGCAGGCACTTCTAGTCCAACTAAATAATCTAACATCATTGTCTAAGCCAGGGCCAGAGGAAACCTCGGTTTTGAAAATATGACTCTGATAAATTTCGTCCTTCATTCCGAATGATAATTGATTGGTTTCCACCTCCGTCAAGTGCAAACAGTTATTTGAATACCTATACTGCAAAATGCGTCTTTCTGAATAGATGCAACCAGGCATAGCTCTTATGTAAAGTGGAACTTCATCATCTTTATTGCTATTGAATAACAATGGAACCCTTTTCCAGCTTCATTTTCGTCGTGCTACTATTTACTTACCATGCTTATAAATGACAGTAAAAAGCGCATATTCTTACAACATTATCTGCACGCAATAGTGCTACTTGAGAAATGCAACAACCCAGAGGGATTGTCAGTCTTTTTCCTGCAAATCATATTTACATAATGGCCGCATCATATCAAAACAAAAATGTTTTTTCCGAGTTTCTCACCAATATGTGTAAGAAGGTAGATTAGGCACTGTGTTTGATTCTGTTTTTCCCGAAATACAACATATACACATTCATAATTTTGAATGAGTTGTACAGTTTTCATTTTCTTCGTTTCTTTGATTCAGCACTGAAGTTGTCCGCTGTTTCGTCTTCGTCGCTGATAAAGATTTTTACTAACTTTTTCTTTCACATGCCTGGCTTAACTTTTGTTGAAGAGAGGTTGGCGATGGTGATGCTGATGATACCCCATATAAACTCTAAACTCACTCGCATCACTGTACTAGGTACTGCTTCAGTACTGCTACTGCCTGCCTGTCGCTACTTTTTTATTTGGAATGCAAATGACGTTGGAAACATTAATTACGACTAATTGAATTGTTACTAATTACACTGACTTTTCTTTCGCTCCTCTTCTTCGTCTTTCCTTAATTCTTTCCCTTTCGCTCTCTTTCTTCTCTTTTCTCTCCTTTCTTTCCTTCTTTCCTCCTCTTTCCCCTTGACTGACTTTTTATATGTACGCATCCACAACAGTGATACGTACAAAAGCCTGCTTTTTATTCTATTTTAAAGCTATACTCCTTTTCTTTCTCAACAACAACACATTTCTACACACATGCACTCCAGAATCTCACAAAAGTATCACTGAAATATGTACCTACTTACAGAAACACTAAGAAAAAGAAACAATGGTTTATAGATAGTGGAGCGAGCAGTGAGCACAGTGCCAGTAATGGCAATCATGGCAAGGCACAAAGATTTTCATGGCTTTCCGTACACTTCTCTTCTTCTCCTTCTTCTTCATTCATTACTATTCTCCTTTTATTCTTTTTTCTTTCTACTTCTTGTTCCAACTTTTACCGAAGCGTAAAATTTGAAACCTGTGTGGTCGTCTGAAACATGTGCTCTTTTCTTCGGTATAAAGAAGAGCCAGAGCCAAGGCAGGCCATAAAGATACGTTCCTTTCCTACGTTTCCTTGTCGCTGCTTCCAAATTCGTGAGTGTAGCCTTCCTGGAATAATTAGACAAACTGGAAAAGTGTACCTACGCGGATGATACTTATTTATGGAAGCGAAGGGCCATTACGAAATGAAACTGTTGGATATATTCTGTACAAACACAACTATGTAAGCGTAGTACAAGGAAATTTAATTGGTTTCCTGCCACGAAATATGTAGTATAAAAGTATAGATTTCTTGTCTTGTCTTAAGGGAAGGACAGTTCAAGTAACTTCATTTTTGTTGTTTTGTATCATTCCACGTATGAAGATGTATATTTATTTGCATATTGCTTTGTGGTGATAATGCCTTTGCGACGGGAAATGAACTGTTCAAAGAACCATGCAGAGAGCTATAACTTCCTATTTCTCAATAGCTAACATATAGCATATTTACGATAGGTACTTTAAAGGGGAGTACATTTCTTTTAGAAAAAGAGAAAAAGGAAACTTAGAAAAATGAGGTAACGCGGTTCGGAGCAAGTGTAACAAGAAGTGGATCCTTCCTGAGCAGACAGACACACACGGGTAGGTATGCTACACATTATGAGCGAACATCATTATTATCATCATGTAGATTTTGTTGCAGATGTACAACTTCTTTCTCTGTTCGTCTTTCTCCCATAGCGAAACTTTTCTTTATTTCCTAGCATGCAGGGAAAAGCGAGAAAAAGAACGTACGTCAGAGTCAGAGTGAACACCGCACCACCGTTTTTCTCTCCTGTCGTCTTCCTTTTTTTGGCTTCCGCTACCACTTTGTACAATGGTGTTTTGTTATCTTCCCTGATTACCTATTCCACAGGAGTCGCATCCTCCTTTTCAACCTTGTGTGCCAGTGCCAAGGGATGGATGGAGAAAAGACTGTTTCTCTGCTCTGCTTCTCCCTTCTTTATACAAAGAAACGATGATGATGAAGACGGCTTGGTTGGATGCTCCTCTGGAATTATTATTATTGTTGTGATGAAGAAAATTGCTTACAAAAGAGGCACTTTCCTTATGCTTCCTTTTTTTCACCGGAGTTTTTCTTTCTCTTCCTGTTCTCAGAAAACACCCTGCATTCTCCGGTACGTTATGTTGCGTTAGAGAAAAATATGAAAGGAAACAAAGTTGACTTTGACTGGGTCTCTCGTTTTGATGTTGTTCTCGCTGGCCTTTTTTTCAACTCACACAAGCTCACTCACGATTCTCATCTCAATCTGTCATGAGCGGGCTAATTAGTCACACGTCAACTACTTTGTCTTTTTGTGAAGCCAGAGGAGAGGAGAAAGGGATGCTGGAAACTGCAAGAAAATCACGTATGCAGTGAACGAGCAAGCTGTTGTGCTCTGTTCCTCTTCTTCGTTTGTGTCCTTCTTGCCGATTCTGTTTCAGTTTCAGAAAGCGGTCGCTGCTCATCGCCAGCGAAAAAGTAGATTCTAAAAGGGACAAAAATACGTAAGTATTATTAGTTTGTGCAGATTAAATATGGGAAAAGGTTTTTTACTGCTTTTACTCTTCTTCTTCGTCTTCTTCTTTGCGTGGTAGAAATTAATTCAGGACATTTTGTTTTGTCACCGTCACATAATTTCCCATCCTCCTGTGTGTTCTCCGCGCTCACGTAATTTACGAAGAAGAGAGAAATAATTTACTTTTTACTTGCTTTGCTATTCGAGACACACCGCTTCTGTAGTTCCTTTGCTGTCGTCGTCATCATCTTGTGCCTCCGCACACAAAGCAAACTGAAAGAATATTAATGCGATTACATTTTTATGTTAAAAAGCTTAATGAATTTTTTTTTCATTCCGAGGATTCTGTATTTAATTTTAATTTTAGCACAAGGTTTCTCCTTCTCGTCCACTTTGATTAATGATTTGTCATTTATCTTTGTTTCTTTTTGATTTTCGCCACTTTTGTCCAATATGTATTTGTTTCGCTACAGTTTACTGCACAGGCGATCAATTCCTAATTATAAGTATTAAAAATGTGTCAGTTTTTATAAACGTTTTATTCTGGACAAAAACCACAAATGTATGCAATTTTTTTCTGCGGTTGATTGAGCTACTCAGAGCTCAGAACGGAGCAGATTGGCATCGCACAATAATATCGCATCACATCACGTCACGACACATCCGTCCTGACTCCTCACAGTCTCGCGTTTTGTAAAACCTGCATAATATTTAGATTACTTGAGTGTGGTTGAAGTGCATTAATTGAAATGTTGAAGGAAGTGTCTGGCACCGTGGAGTTCCGAAAAACTTTTTAATTTCGGGCTCTCCATGGACAAAATATTTCTGTTTACATTTTCCTTTCCATTCCTCCAGTGAGCAGTGCCTTCCTTTCATTCGGACCAACAGTGGAATGAAAATAAAGTAGGAGACTCGAGGGAGACTCTCATGATTTCTGGAAAGTAGTCCAACAAAAGCAAGCCTGGAGTGAGTTCATAAAAATATTTTGCCTGATTTGATTCAATATTTTTCCAAACTTTTCAATACCTACCTAAATTAATCAGGGTGGATGGTGGATACGTACGTACCACAGAATTGTAAACAAGACAAAAACAAAAAGTTCACTTTCAGTTGAATTTAGAAGAGATACCGACAATTTCAACGGTAGCAGCGGCAGCGGTCTACTTTTCTACCTCCTTCCGTGTTATTTTTTCTGCAGTTTCACCATGCAAATTCTCTAGCTTCTGGATGTTCCTGCTGGAATTTCCTCAATAACAATGTTTTGCTAGGGAAGCCGGAAAATTTATGGTGAAAAGCCATATTATCACGTTTCGCCGCCTAATCTAATGTAATACAAAAATTCTTTTTCCCAGCATTATTCAACGTGTTGCCTATTACCTATGTTTCCCCAAGAAAATTTATTAAAAGAGCAAAAGATGGGGTTATTTGGATGTGGATGGCAAGAAGGCATAACATTATCCTCTGTTCTCAATCCTATTGCATCCTTTTGCTCCGGTAGCTAAACTCTGGCATTTTATTCATTCCCCATTGTACGAAATGTATATAGCCTTGGGTCATTTAATAATTAAGCGGAGAGAAAATTGGAAGATGACCAAGAGAGAACGAAAGTGGAAAGACTAATAATGCTCAAACTTTTCTTTGAAAGAGTACCTCCACAACAAAGCAGAACGGTAACGCAGATCAGGGGAAAAGGGGTTAGCATGAGGTATGTTGTGTAATAAAGCCAGACTCTTCCTGCCCAAAATAACTTTGTCCAAATATCGAGAGAAAAAAACACCGGAGAAAAACAAGATAGTCTGGACGATGGCAAAACATGCCGGTCAGGCTGTATACCGGATTCTGGTATTTTAATATGGCAAATTCCTCTGGCTTCTTCTTTCCGCTTGTTCCGAGTCGACGGTGGGTTCCTGGAAAAAAAGTACGAGAGGGAAAGAGAGTAGAAATTATTATTGCATTTACTAGTGGATAAGCAGCCGCGAACAGTGTTATTATAAAAGTGTATTTTGTCGGGTAGAAAGGTATGGCTTCTCGTTATTTAGCCCAGTCCAGAGTCCAGAACAGAAACCAAGAGTACACGGTAACGGTTTAGTAGCGCTTTAGGTAGGAAAAAAAGAAACTTCGCTTGGTTGCATTCTATCTCGTTCCGCTTGAAGCGGTAATATTTGGTCGGTGGTTGGTCAAGTAATATTGTCCATTTCAAGGTACATTTTTATATCCGTTCTCTCATGATTCTTGTTAAGTACATAATAACAGTAGTACATTTCGGTAGGTGGACATTCCTCCAACTTGCCCAGCACGAAAAGCAACAAGCAAGTCAGCACATCCTCAACCAACATTATCCCAGTTCATCCTCCTTTTTAAAGCGTTATAAAAAGTTGCTTTCACTATCAGCGTGGTTTATCCGAGTGAAGTTCCTTCTCAAGTACATTATCTAGTCTGCAAGTACCAAGTTTAGAAAGTCAGAAATTGTATCTGGTTGAGTTCGTCGTGGCGGGATAAACTTTTCGTCTAGAATGAATGGTCAAAATGTGGAGAGGGCAATAAAATGCGAAGGTATTTTGCATAGTTTCATTCTTTTGAAACTTCATTATCAGCATACATTAATTACACTGAACACGTTAAGCATCGGTATTTTTACTTGATGTATGCTCATCCGGTTCATCCGGTTTTGGTTTAATCTCCCTTGCAGTGCTCTATTCAAAATGTAAAAAATAGGGTTAGAAAAAGCAGGATTCAGAATAAGCCTGCATGAATAAATATCATATATCATCAAAGAGTCATTTACCTAACTCAGTGTGAAATAAGCTCGCCTTAATGCGATTTTTAAAAGGTAGAAAATTTCGTGATGATTTAATACATGTTCTGACACGGCAGAATTTTTCACTCGAGCTAGTTGAACGGGAAACCTGTGTAGGGTGAAAGGAAGTGAAGTGAAAATCGTTAGAAGGAAGAAGTGAGACGGTAATTACCTTTCCAGTCGGCACTCAGCCGTGCGTACTCTTGTATCAGGAAGATACTTTCTTTCAGGTCATGGGCATTTTATGACATATTTATGTGGCTGCATTAGTGTATTCCTCATTTCAATACTTTCCCTGTATCATTTTTAAATTACACTTCATTAGCGTAGCTGCTTCATGAATAATGCTCAACTAAAGGCATATCTCCCATCTACCTAACCGACTTACCTAAAGCATCATTTCTCTATATACCCTGCTGGAATTACCGTTTCCTCTGATGCGATGCCCTGTAGCAGTACACGATTTTCACTATACATACCTACGAAAAAGTCGTTACGTATCGATTTTGTTATTAAGGTTGTCTACGGGGGATACAAAATAGATGGGAATATTTATATTTTCAATTTTGCACATTTCGATTTCATAGAGATTTTTAACTGTAAAAAATTGCGGCGATAAAGTGCGTACGTGCAAACGAGGGTTGACACTATCCAACCGAAATATCTGGGCATTTAGGCATCTCTCCAATATAATATGCGTAGGTATTGCACATTACATTCCAAAGAACATTAGTACACTACTCGCCATGTTAAATAGGTAAAATAATTTTGTCTTCACATTTGCATTGCAGTGAGTATTGTGAGATTGTGACACATGTGGGCGTTGAGTTTATTTGTAAACATTACACTTTAAATGCTACATGCAATGATCATGTGGTAATTTTATGGTCTCATGATAAATGACTTTTACGAATTCTACAAGGTGACTTGCAGATTTGCGATCGCAATGCACGTGGATCCTATTTCTATCTGATTGTCGTCGTGTGTTCCTTTTTGATTTAAGTATTTTGTAATGGTATTTTCGCCATTTCATCTTACATGAGGTGACAGATGATGATGAGAATGTTCAGTTCACCGAGCTGACGATTAAGCTTGCCTTTTTCCTTCAAGCCACAAAAACCCCGCTTCTTTACGCTGATCCACGGAGAAAATGGGTAAATCATTACCTTATTTCTCTAAAAAAATGTATGCGCGTCTACGGGGTTTCACGTCAATGTCACATCATATTTACATGCAATAATAAATTACAACACATCCCCTTGTCTTCAGTTAGTTTACACGACAAAAGTAAATGTCTTTGTTGGAGACAACGGCAGGAAAATTACAATGCATGTAATATTTATCAACACATGGCAAGAGATGAGATGCTATGTTATTGACGTAACGTTTGATAATCAACTACAAAAAATTCTAATGCCTACTTCCTCTTTCAATTTTGTACGTTAAACCTAATGGGCTGTCGGATAGCTGAAAATAGATACAGGAAAATGTTTTTCTAAAATTATCATGCTACGTGGCAGGTTTATCTAATATTACATAAAATGCATTCCAGATCTGACTAAGCTGAGATTTAGAAAAGTTTTGCTTGCATCATCAGGTCACGAGCCACGAGCTGGTGTGTCGGTTAAGTGCATAACATTTCCCGACATTTGTTAGTTTTGTTGTGAAATCATAAAACGTAAAGGTGGTGTCCCTTCAAAATGAAAGGAACGGTGATGCTGTTAATGGGAAAGGTAAACTTTTGGTCGAAGGGGTTGATTCTGATTGTGATTCACTCACCGTTTTAATAGTTACAAAGGGTGAGAGAAGAATAAAGGATTCTAATAACTATTCTGTAAATCTGTGATGTGAGACATGCGGCAGTGGGTCAGTGTCCTGCACCACTGCCGCCGACATCAGACAGTCAGCATCATTCTCATCAAATGCATTTTTATTTTATTCTTGCCATTATGAAAAGGTGCAACATTTTATCGGATTCCCGTTGAGTGACCGTTTTTGTCTGCTAATGGGGCGAACTGAGCAGAGATCTGTCAGATTGTCAGATACGATACGAGTCGTAAAAATCTGAGATCTGGGAACGTGTTCACTTTAGGGATTACCGTCCATTCATCCCCATTGTTCTTCTGCAAATGCATTTGGTTCCCTTTTGTGTACAATCGCATCGTACCTATCCAATCTAATCTCTTTCTCTGCAAAACCGTGGAGAATCACTTAATGTAATAATTTTTTATTACGAAAAGTTATTATGATTACTAGATGTGTTACACACATCACATCCATCAGAAAACATTCATTAAGTTTTACTTTCCAAGTGCGCCTGAATGGAGGAGCATGGACACGTTCTTAGGTAGATGATGCCTGCTCCATAATGAATTCGATTCACATTCATTTTCTATTCTATTCATATGTCACCGAGGAATATTGCATTAATAAAAGGGACATAAAAATTCATTTTTATTCTTGTTGACTGGCAAGCTTGCTTGCTGCTTGCCATCAGCATCAACAACGGAGCAGGAGCATCATCGAACATGCCACACCGTCCAATTCACCATTTTTTCGTGGAAGGACGTCCTCTCCGCTAATACATAAAATATAATAATAACTTTGACGATGTTGATGCCAGCTCAACTGCAGCTTCTCGCTATTGTCATTGTCATAAACAGAGGAGCAGGACAGGAGCACGAGAGAAGTTTTCTTTTCTGCTACTTCCAGTAATAATGTAACGAGTTTAGTGAAACCGTGTGTGAGGATGACCTAAGCCATTGATAGTCATCTTTTTATATACAACGCCACCGCCAATAACGATAACTACCTAAACTTTCTATAAAAAATATTGCTAAACAAACAGTTGTTGTGCATTTGGTAGGGATATTGAGATTGAGAGTAAAAGCAGAACGCATTCAAGGGCTAGTCATTATCATATTTACAGAGAAGCAAAATTATTCCAATGAGAAGAGAAGGTAGCAAAAGCAGTGGCCACGGTGGTGGTGGTGGTGGCATTAAAACTAAAGGAAAGGAACTACACGTTCACGGCAGAATATGATTTTCTCCGTGAGCGTGATGTTAGTGATGTGCTAGAGAATGTTTTCTCCCTATACATTTTTAACATTTACACAATAGCGCTTTTTCCTCCTTCGTCAAGGAGCATGAGGCACGCATAAAGTGCCTTTCCGTCTTTTCTGCATGCGACCCGACTCATATTTAAAGTAAAGTGGTGCGGCAATGGCGAAACGATCCCCATCCATCCATCTAGTATCCATCCTGTATGTTCCAGTAGACGTTATTATATTAAGATGCCCGACTTTTTTGGTCGGTCGGTAAAACATGCATCATCAATGCTAACCAAGACCATCATCCATCCCTGGCTCGCTCTCGTACCTTGGAACTTGGTTTCGTTCGTTTGGTATTATTATTTATATTACCTACTACTACGGTATGCCTTAAATAAAGTAAAGGAGTCTTCTGCTAGTAATGTTACCCTACCGTGCTGTATTTTGGGAACATCCTTGCGCAACAATTTTCCAAGAGTGAGTTTCGTTTCTCGTCTGCAACCATCCCTAGGAAAAAGGTTGGAAAAGCTCTGGTCTCGTCTTCTCGAGCTCCGTGCGACTTACTCTTAGATTCCCCATGTCGAAATGGAAGTTTGTAGAGAAACTGAAGCATTGGAACTAAACAAGATCGGAGCTACTTGTTCACCGCTCTTTGCTGCTTTTCCCAATGTTATCATTCGTTCTGGTGGCTTAAAGGGAAAAACTTTGGCTTTTTGCATTTTGCTTCCCTCACCCTAGTCTTGATCCACCGGTTACGGATGACGGAAGTGAGTCGCTCGCTTGCTCTCACTCTCGATCGCTCCACTCAATCCTGTTTCTCTCTCACTCTTTTCTCATCTCCACTCTTCTATTACACACCATTGTACTTTATCACGTAACGTTCACTTGCAATCACGTCAAAGAGAAGGGGATTCTCCATCCACATCTGTCTGCAACTGTTCTCCCCGTGCACACACTCATCTCTGAAAAAGCACCAACCAAAGCACAGAGTGACCAACATTTTTTCAAACATTTCTCATTTTAATAAATCTGGTGAAGCAAACTTTTTAATTCTGTGTGAGTTTTTATTTCCCATTTCATCGTTTCTCTCACAAATTATTGGTTCTGATTAATCACTAGGTACGAAAATAATATAACAGTAAAACATTTTATAACTTCGATCTCAGTTACCCGACCCAGTCAACTGGTTCTAGTCAATTTTAGCTGCAAAAAATATTCCATTAAATCTAAACAATTTGCAGTTGTGTGATGTATGGATTTTAATTTTTTTTAACCAAAGAAAGAATCTATACAGTTGATAAACAATCTGTGCCAGTACTAAAGAATTTTATGTGCAGAATTGGGTTAATTAATTTGACTGTGTGAATTAGACGTTTGGATACACAAAAATATTAACTTTTGCAATCAAGACAAGAAAGAGAAAAAACTCATCGAAAATATAAAGATCGACGAAGGGAGTCTGACCATGTGACAATCCTAAATCTGCCAAAATACAGTAAACTATGTATAATAACCTTAAGAAGCTTTAATTACGTTGTTACATTACAATACTCAACTCTATAAACCAAAAGTAGAGAAATCATTACGATTAAAATTAAAGTGAATGTTTTAAATACTGTTTTAATTAAAGCGAACAAACAGAATTAATAACTTCCTTATTGAAAAAAGTGCAGTGGACGGAAAACCTGTACGAGTTGTGTAGTTTCGCGAACTACATCTCAACCAGTTCTTCTTGCTATTGAAAAATGAAATGGTTGTTGATGAGAACATGTTGAGTTTAGACTGTTACAGTGCGAGTAATGCGTTCTCTTTAAGGCTTTGGAGACTGGCCCATGTATGGACGGCTTATCGAAGTAAGGAGCTCGCTCAGCTCACATTCATTTCATACAATATAATTTAATAAATTATGTTTTATATAGATTACATGAGTATTATTCGCCTAATTATTAGAAATGCATAACACATAGTATTGGCATAATTGTAATATTGGTTACATGTTACATTATTATAAATCACTGGAGGAAGCGATAAAAATGTAGTCTTAATTCTTCTCGCGGAGCAGGTTACCGCACACTTTATTCATGCAGCGTTCCAATTCCAAATGCAAAAGAAAATCGCTCTTCTATGATGGTTGGCTTTGGTTCAGTGAGTTCAGCCACTTGTCTAGTAGTGGTTGTTTACTACAATAGAGCATGATAAAGGTTACAGTCTCTGAAACTGTAACTTACACTTTTACGTTACGTTATCTCCAAATGGAAGAGCGTTCTCCTTTCTACCTAGAGGAATAGAAGCGCAATAACGCATAACCACCACCGAAACCACAACCGTGTGTATACAACGAATTGGAAGTGGATTCCATTCCAACAAATGATAGTATATAATAGTACATTATTTATTATGCAACATCACAACCTTTATTCCAATGCATTGATTGTTTCAGTTACAATATCCAGTAACTTGTTGGTTGCTCTCCCTTGTTGATGTACTATTATTCTTCTATTCTCAAGTTTTCTTAATCTCGCTCAGAGGTTCCTCTGCTTTTCCACACATTTTATTTATTACAGGAGCTTCTTATCACCTTACAACTTCCTCTCACCAAAACGAACCGCGTAAAGAATGGACAGATAACACAAACATTTTTGTTTTTGTGTCACTGCACTTGCATGATTTTGTAGAATTCACTTCAACGAGTTCCGGTAGCTCAAGGAAAAATGTTACTTGCGATTACAAGCGAGAACAACAAATGTAACAAACGTGGCTTGATTACACTCTCTCTGGGCTCATAAAATAATGAAAATGGAGCATTCTTTAATTATCATTTGGCAGTACATAAAAACAAAGGAAATTGTCACATTTACCGCATAGAGTAAGTGGCAAAGTGTAGCCACACAATTTTGTTATGGATAAGGTACTCACTTACTCTTATTTACTACTCATAAGACAAAAAGTTGTCGGAAATTGATAGGCAATAATCGCGTCAATTGAACCTTTTTATCCTTTTCACATTTTCCTTTTTCCGCTGAAACCTACAAGGCAAAAAAACCTGCCATGCCATAGCATAAGCTTTTGTATTTTTTATCATGTTGCCATTATCCATTAGACTTATTAACGTTAATTTTGTTTAATCTTTTCCTTGGAATAGATTCCGTGGTCAATCATGCAGCTGAATCGGGCCTGGACAGTATCATTGGAAAGGACGGCGTTGCAGGTGGTCTTGATCCACAACAACAGTTGGCCAGTCCAAATGGGAGCAGCAGTTTGCCTTCATCCCCATTTCCTGTGGAGCAGTTGAGCTTGTTGAAAAGCCAGTCTTCTCTGGTTGCTGCAGTGAATGGTGGTGTAGTAGGCGGAGGAGTGACTTCTTTGGGTCCATTTACCTGTGAACAGTGTGGCCTGACTTTTAGCCAACGGGAGGATTTTGAGAAGCACGAGGCGTCCCATCCCACCCCAAACCAGGTGTGTTCAACTTGTTCATATTTCCCTTTCAACCCTTCAGCTAAATCGCACCTCTGCTCCATTTCCCCCGCATCTAAAGCAGTGATAGGGAGCGAGGCGATTATACAAATTAGCCTTATCTCTAGAAACACGTCAGAAATCAAAAGGAGCAAGTTTAATTTTCAGTTAGGAAATCTTCTCAAATAACTCATTCCAGCGAGGCAGCAGAGGTGCAACGTGACACTGTATAAATCTAAAGAAATGTAAGACGCAGAGAGTCAGTCGTAAGGTAATCCTATACGCACACAGAACGTGCAACTCTTTAAAACGTTTCATTTTACCGTGTTATGTTTCTCAGCGTACCGTTCCAAAGAGAATGGAAGTTTGGTTGTCCCACTAACTTTGGTGCAGCCCGCACTGTCACATTACAGGTTTTAATCTATCTTCCTCTTTTCTCCGGTGCAAAGAAAGAACGGTGCGGCGGTGGAAGTTCCACTTCTTCGTTTTCATCTTCCTTTTACTTTCTGAATTAACAATTTATGCAAATGCCCTGCTGGCAAGACGCGCCGAAATCTCTCTCCTGTCGTGTTTAGATAAGGAGTACTTAATTTCTCACGGAAAAATGCTTTCTCACGTTCGCTCTCTTCCAGCACACAACACACACACACACCGTAGAAAAGAGATAGAAAAATTAACAGGGTAGAATACTACAACTACTACGTACTACTACAAAGCAAAGAAATGAAATGCATACAACGCAGAGAAGGACTGACTAAACTAAACTAGAATTGGCCACACACGCATTATGTATCCATTTTAATACTCATAGGAAAATTATACAGAAGGCCAAAGACCGTTAAGTGAAGTTTTCAACGGAGTGACTGACTGTAAAAGTGATATGGAAAATTAGGTTTACTTTCCCGAAAAATTAGCATTTTAGAGCGTATTTAATATACATAGAGAGCAGAGCACCTTCGCCACCTCTTCCACTTCACTGTGGGGAGTGGAGAAATGCACCATTTCCTGTTATCTAAATGGATTGTTTGGACAAAGTGAAGTGTTATGATGATTATTAAATTACTTGGAATGTTTTACACACTTCTCCTATAAAAGAAAAAAAAAAACGTTTTCTTCTTGTCTCTCCAGCTAGCTAATTACTGTACTAGGTACACAATGACCCACCAATGCAAAATATTATACTAATTTGTTCACAAAAGAATTTTCCATATTCAAACAAAAATTTCACGAAACATTTAGTTAATTCAATGGTTAATTCTGTATCAACTTTGACCTTGACTCTCAACATTCTCTATTTTGTAATTGTCAATCCCTTTTTGTAGCAGTCTTGCAAAATCTGTTTCAAAAATTTTGCAAACGTCTACCGTCTCCAAAGACATATGATAAGCCACGACGAATCTGCTGGTCTCAGAAAGTTTAAATGCCCCGACTGCGAGAAGGCCTTCAAGTTTAAACATCATTTAAAGGTTTATACCAAAATTCTTTACATTTAACCTTCTAAGCTCAACCGACAATAAAATTTGCATGAGTTTATCCTACATATAGCTACTTACTACATATAAGAGCTTATCTTGCCCTCAATTTCTCTCGCTTATTACACGTAGACGTAGCGTAGAATTTTGCTCTTTCTTACCCTATTTGCGTACATTAATTAGCGGTATGGTTTTTGGTACGCTTCTAAAGCAGCGTTAAAGTACTTGTTTCCGTATGATTAATTTTTCTTCTAACTAACCAACTTCCCTGATTGAAGCGAGACAATTTCCGATAATCCGGATTCTGTCAAAATAACCAGTACCATGTAAGTAAAGTTGGGTTCTTCCAGGAATAATTTTCCTCCACGCATGCATCTTTTACTTCACTCACCCTGTTTACCAACCAACCAAGAAAGGAAACCGTCATCTGGTTATTCTGGTTCTTCGTCTGGTCGCACTCTAGAAGACATTTCGTCAGTGGTGGCCACACGTTGATGCATATTACAAACTTACGTAAGTAAAAGCGTCAAGATTGAGTAGAAAAATACAGAGAATTCAGTTTCAGTTTGTGTAAGTAGAAGAAGACGAGTAAGAAATTCTCCTTTCTTCCTCCTCCTGCTAACCTGATTTAACTTGTAATTGGGAAAGTTTTTCAATTAATGCCCTTGTTAGGTGGGACGCATTTATCAAGATTTTCATCCTCCTCCACTCTCTCCTCTCCTGCTACTTTCCAGTNCAATTAATGCCCTTGTTAGGTGGGACGCATTTATCAAGATTTTCATCCTCCTCCACTCTCTCCTCTCCTGCTACTTTCCAGTAAGCAGGAAAACTTGAGCACTGAACATTCGTGCACACATGTGTTCTCTCTATTCTACTCTGATGCTGCTGTCCAAAAAATAGCTACGTAAGGGAAAGATTCGTAGCATCTCACTCACTGAACAAGAAAATGTGTATCTCTCATGTAAATAAACCTCAACTATTTTTCATTTCACCCACCTAAGTTCCTCTACAATTGAATCCATCTACCAACTTAACCCAACCAACTTATCGAGTTGAGCATACCTTGGAGTAAATAAGTAGTAGGTAGGCAGGCTTGTAAGGTATTTGTTTGCCACAATCAGGGTGAAAAGGAGTTCAAGTAAATAAGACTTTCACCACTTCTGCAGTAATCATCAGCATCGTGATCGTAAAGTAAATTGAAGTGAAATTTTCCACTTGGCTTTCTATTTCAGTTAAGAATTATATTTTCTCGTTTGCCTTGAACAATCCATAAAACATTACAGTTTTGAAAATAAATAAATAACTAAAGTAAAAAAATAAGACGTAAGGAGAAAGTAAACTCGAATGCCATTGCTACTTTCACTTTACTGTGTTCATTTCAGTTCAGATTCAAATCTACAGTCACGTAAGGAGAAAAGTTGCCGTGTTTATAACTTTTTTTTTACTAATTTACTGATCTGCAGACAAGTTG